>JAOTQR010098758.1:11821-71818 GCA_025774065.1 Solanum ossicruentum | reverse complement strand
CAGAGTCAATTAACCAAGATAAACCATGCGAATGCGAGGATTCTTCAACCATAATAAATTAACCAATATAATGTCAAAGAGGAAAGAATAACTGACTAACCACAAGAGCATAAATCCACAAATTCCTGATGAACAGTGACGCGAAGATGAACAATAACCTCACTGGTGGAATTTTTTCGATCGAAGGTGTGAATAGTGACGTGAAGATGAACAGTAACCTTACGGCTTTGATACCATGTTGAAGTAGGTCTTAGGTCTAACTCACACCCCAAAAGCTAGCTCAAAGGGAGGAGGATTGCCGAAGCCTTATAAGGAGACCACTCATCCTATTAACTACCAATGTGGGACTTTGTGTCTCAACACCCCCACTCACGCCCAATGCTTAGCATCTGGTGCGTGGATAATTTTTTTCGGGGCCCAACATTGGGTGAGACAGGCCCTGCTCTGATACCATGTAGAGAAAAATAAAGAAAAAGGAACACAAATGATTTATGAGGTTCGGCAAGTGGTGCCTACGTCCTCGGGCTAAACTCTCTCTATTGTGTTTTGAGAGATACGACATTAGGTCAATATATACAAGAGCTTGGGGCTCTATACAAGGCAGTTGAATATTTACAAAATATAATCGTATCCCTATGATTCTTAAATCCCTATAATTAAGGAATCCCTATAATTAAGGATTCTAACAGATCCTTATAATTAAGGAATCCCTATAATTAAGGATTCTAACAATAAGTTTAGGATGAATCTATGATCTCACCACAACACACCAAAATTTGGCAGTAAAGCTAGTGAAGCCTTCATGATAGGCTCTACTGATGAAGCTATCCACCCAGGGTAGGGCCTTACTCTACAATTTGATCGACGACCCATCTCATCAAACTAGCCCCATGGGCTGTGTCTCGCATTAGGGCCTTATCCCTACTCTTCCTTAATCTCTGTTCATACTCTTCTATCAATCTGAGGGTTGGGAACTCAGGCTTGAATAGCATGCCGCGGATGGTAGTGTTAGAAATATCCACCTGTCGACTCCTCACTCTAGTATGTGTCAGTCTGGGCTGAGCAAGAGGCTTCTTCCCCTTGGGAAGAGAACTGAGAACTGTGGCTACATATGATGCATAAAACTCTCAAACCATGGCCAGAGAGAATTTCCCTGATGATCTAGCCAGCTGCTGGAGCTTATATCTGCTGATAGTGCTACATGCTTGAGACTCTGTTCAATCCCAAAGAAATAATTCAAGGTTCCTCAAAAATGGAACAAGCTAGTCGGCCCCACTCGTTCTTCTATATGCCCTCCGTGTAGATAGCCAGCAAGCCCTCAATGCACCACTAGCTAGATAGAGCATCAAAGGTGATGGTGATGCTTGAGGTGCGACAGAAGACTCTATCTCCAATTCATCGCCAGACTCCTTTCCGCGATGAGTCATCTGAATGGAACTCCTATCTTTGTTGCCTCCCTCTTTAGACTGGGGAAAGCAGACAATGATAGCTTGAGTCTGGGCCTACTCCGTATGTTCAGTGGCAACCCGTGTCTATGGTCGCTTAGTGTCCGTGTCAAGCTAGATACTAAGGCCTCAGAGGTGTCCTAATCCCCTGAGGGCTCATCTCATGGTCTCTGCTGCAGGCCCTGATCTCATCTCTCCTAGCCTTTGGAGTGATAGTACTTCGAATATACATATTTAGAAAACAAGATTAGCCCCACGAGTATAGGAATGAAAAGCAAAAACATTTCAGACATGGTTACAGATAGGTTTACGAAGGCACCTTTACAGGCCATAGTAAAACCTATGAGCCATAAAAGGCCTTCGTAGAAACAGAGTGCATAAATGTTGGCTACTTGAATTGTATCTATGAGATTAAGTATGACTCGTAGAATATTCTTTGGGTTGTACAGTAAGTTATAGATGTAATCCGGTGTTGAATTTTTACTGGAAGGGATCTACGAGTCATAGAAGGATCCAACACGTAGAAGGTCTCGTCTGATAGGGTCTCAAAAACTTTAAGTCTCTAGAATTTCATATGAGGGGCAACTATGGCTTTTGGAATATTCCATGGGCCGTAGAAGACCCTCGTAGTTTAAAAAACCAGAAATCTCGATTCTCCAAGTCTATCAAACAAATCCCCAAATGACATGTTTAACATTTAAATCAACATCAAAGCAACACATTACGCACCCCCATATGATTCCAATAAATACCCAACACCCCACATACAATGTTCACACATAACCCCATCGAATCTCATTTTACATGTTACCAAAGCAAATCAACCCCGTTTGAATGTATAGACACCAAAGCATACATATGTAATCACATATCAATTTTATTAAATTCAACTGACATGTGACGACATGGTTTTCATATCATATCATTCGAACACACACAACATGGCCACACCCACAATTTTCTAGCTTTTAATACTATTTAACCATTGACAACATATTATTCATGATTAGATTCTAAGCAAAAACAATGGCAAACATGGATTCATACCCATACTAATTGGATTACCATGCCTATCAATTAATTTCAACCTAATCATAATAATTTCAGTATTTAAAAGGATTTTAGGGCTAAGAATTTACCGAATTGTGTGAAAAGGATGCTAAAAATTACAGGAGGAGCCGAAGACGGTGAACCCTAGGGCTGCCGGAGGTGGCCGAATAAAGTTGCTAGAAAATAAGGTGGTGACCATACAGTGGTGGTCGAAAAATGCTAGGGTAGGGGGTGCCGGGTATTTTGAGTAATTTTTGTGAAGACTGGGGGTTAAAATTATTTGCCCCCTGTTTACCCTTTGATCGGGTCTGCTAAATCTATTGGGCTTTGGCTTCTATGAAACCCTGATTTTAAGCTGTAGAAGATTTTACGACTCGTAGATCTTGATTTCATTGATTGCCCAAACCCTAGTTTTGGGGCTTGGGTTTGACGGACCAGTATGTGAGCCATATAATTAAATATGACCAGTAAAGTTGGTTGTAGAAACCTCCAACACTTACTTAAAAGTTGAAAAAATTATCTGGGCTTGATGAGCCCCATTCACGACCCATAGTTTTATCTACAAGTCATAAAGTAGGCTCTTGGACTGGAGTGCACAAAGTTTTGCTCACGAAGTGTCTTACAAGTTAGTGTACGGTCATAATTTCACATATAGCCTGTAGAACCAGTCGTAGAAATACTTCTTGTTTCTTTTTCAGCGAAAAATGATTGACCTGTCATGTACCTGTATATTCTTCATAGAACACACTATTACCCTATATGCAACTAGTCCAATGTCCAAAAATTACAACCCAGATATTAAAGAAATATTAAACTACCTATAAGTCCAAAAGCTAAAAACAAAACAAACTACCACTATTACATCAAATATCTTGGGTTGCCTCCAAAGTAGCGCCTGATTAATTGTTGCGGCATGACTTGGACAACTTGGTTACTGAGACTTTGCCAAGTTCCCAAACATCTATCTCCAAGTCGTCTGGCCTCTTCATCGACTGATAGATTTTGAAGACAACTTCTTCATTGTTCAATCTAAACTTGAGTTGGCCAAATTCAATGTCCACTAGTGCTCGACCTATGGCAAGGAAGGGCCTTCCTAAGATGATTGGGACTTCGAAGTCAACTTTGCAATCAAGGATCACAATGTCTATGGGGAATATGAACTTCGCTACTTTGATAAAGATGTCATGGAGCATCCCCACAGGTTTTTTCACTATACGGTCATCCATCAACAATCGCATGCTCGACGGAGTAGGGGCTCCCAATCCTAGCTTCTTGAATACCGCAAATGGCATTAGATTTATACTTGCACCAAGATCACACAATGCCCTTGAGACTTCATATCTCCAATAGTGTAGGGTATGGTGAATGCACCAAGATCTTCTCACTTTTGCACTAAGGACCTCGTAGCAATTGCACAACAATGTTAAAGATCTTGGGAGAGCTCCTGGCTTACGATCTGCTTCTTTATGACCACGTCCTTCATGAACTTTGCATAATCTGACATTTTCTCCAGTGTCTCAATGAGAGGGATGTTGATAGAGAGTTGTTTCAACATGGAGAGAAAGTACTTGAATTTACCTTCCTTCTCCTTCTTTTTGATTCTTTGAGGGAATGGAGGAAGACGTCTAAGAATGGGCTTTAACTTCTGCGGCACCTCTGCAACATCACTCACCCCATCCTTGGCACGATCATCTCCAGTTTCTGCATTTTTGACCGAAATTGTCTCCTCACAAACATCATCATCATCAAGCAGCATAGGAGGATCAATGGTCTGCTTACCACCATGCGTAGTCACTGCCATACACTACCCCTCATTTTTGGGTTTTTAACTGTATTGCTAGATTGTGTACCTTTCTATCGCTGGTTGAGTTGAGTTGATATCTGATCGAACTATTGCTCTAGCTGTTTGATAACAATATAATGAGATTCGATCTTTGGATTAATAATAGAGATGTCAGACTTCATCCCCCTCAATGTCTTATCTTGTGTGGCAGCCTTCTTCAACAGACAATCAAACATCTCCTCAACCCTAGATCTACCAGCACTTGAATCACGATTATGTGGTGGAATAAGGACCATTTCTGTAACCATCTTTGTGAACCCAATTAACATCTCTATCCTGCCCCTGTTTATGTCGTAGTAACTTCCATGATTCTTTTCTCTAAAGGTATCATCCCTGTTATGGTTTCGACCTTGGTTGCCTTGACCTTGGCACCAATAGTCGTAATTGGACCCTTGCGTGTGAACCCCCCATCTTATCAGTAATAAAGCAAGTGTCCTCCTTATAGTAAGGCTCCTCGTACATGGGTACTCACGAAGGCTGATGCACGACTACATTAACTCGTTCTTAGTTATACTGCATTTACAACTCCATGTTGGTACTAATCCGTACAAGCTCTTACATCATGTCCTCATTTTATTTTAGCTTGCACGGAACTAGTACTTATTACACATAAGCTTTTGGTAGAGGACCTATCTCTCGTTCCTATGCATGATTCGTCTTGACCACCCTTTTAGCTTCTCAACAACCCTTGAAAATGTAGATCTAAAAGTGCAGCACCCATGATGATATCAACACATGCTTGGCTATTCTCGTCTAGGGTATGGTAGAAGATCTCCACCAATGCATTATCAATTATTTTTTAGTTAGGGACACTCCTCAGACACTTTATGAACCTCTCTCACATGGTACTGATTGAGTCATCAAGAAGTTACTTGAAGTTGTTGATTTTTGTCTTTTAACTTGAGCTTCTTCAATCTCGGGAAGAACCTCTCTAAAAAGGCCTTCTACAATTCAGCCAAATTGGTGATTAAACTTTGTGGGAGCTCAAAAAGCCATAGCATTACATTTCTTGGTAGATATAATGGGAAGACACAAAGCAATAATATCCATAGACAGATTCTGGTTTCCCATTACACTTTTACAGACAAACATAACGTTGTGTAGATGGCTATGTGGATCCTTTGATGCTAGGCCTACGAACAACCCAAGATTCTACAACATTTGAGATAACCACTTGAAACAACAAACTTTGTGGCATCCAGTAGTGTCCGTAATATAATAGCTCCTGTAACGTCCATAGCCATAGGATTCAACCAGTATTGATTCCACTGATAAGCTTCGATGTTGAGATCCTTTGGCAATGGATCAATGCCCTCAAGATTGGGTGGTTCATTATCATTCTCATTTGATTCTGGTTCTGATTCAGAGCTGTATTAGCCGTGTTTTTGGTGTTGTCTTGGGCCATTCTTCTCAATGTTCTTTAGATCTGGCTCAAAAAGAAGTCAATGGATCAAATGCCTCAACTTAGCATGTTGTGCATGCACTACACCTGCATGTTGAAGCAAAACAAAAATAACAAAAACATAAAATAAGGGAACTACGGATTGATTCTGAAACTACTCAAATTAAACAGGTCTAGTCGTATTCCTCGACAAGGGCGCTAAAATCTTTATGTCACCCAAGCTATTTCTCTTTTTTGAAGGCTAAATCAGTCATTGTCAAGATATATAATCCAATCGAGGTTAGGGTCAATCCCACAGGGAATAAGATAGCCTTAGAGAAATTTCCTTAGAGAAATTTTAAGAAGTTCGGGTGGATTAACCTACTTATCTCCCCAAAGGGGGGGTGGGGGGGAGTTTTGTAAATCTACGAAAATAAATCCTATACTAAGACAAGTGTGAAATCAGTATGAAGAGTAACTAGGGTATTGTGTTCCCCATAATTCCCTAACTTGGCATTACTAGATAATCGAATTCTTTTCTAGTATGTAGCATACAAAATGGTAAGTTAAGTTACCAAACCATTTGATCTAGGTGAGAAGCAAATGTTACTACATGATTTGGTTCATCCCCGCAATGTGACATTACTAATTGTCACCTATTGTCCAATACAATCTCCCTTTGATATGGTTTGGTTGATTAGACGAGAAACATCTATCGAATCCTGTTAATTAATCTTTTTTCTATTCATTACTACCTTGATCCAGTTAGTAACACTAAGGGAGTTCTAACATTGTCCATCACTATAAAGCATTCAAAAAAAGAGAATTATTTAATACATGCATGCACGCTTTTTAAGAATTATGAATTATCCAATTGTACCTTGTTAGTTCTTCATGGTTCCTACAACCCTAGATATGGCTTTAGCTACTCATTATCCATGTAGAAGCAAGAATCATGATATTGAATAGTAGAATTAAGCATTTACACAATGGAATTAAGAATAACAAATCTAAGCTCTTTAATAAAGATTACACGATTGAATTAAAGCATACAAAATATTGTTTCACACGTGTCTCACAATGTTTTTCACTCTTTCTTAGTGACCCTCTAATATTCTGTATGTAAAATAACCTAAAAAACTTATTTATAGTGTTTAAAATACAAAATCAAAATGAAATAGGAGAACTGGTTGGCAGGATCTATGGGTCATATAAAATTTCATGGCCCATAGTTGAGGTTTCGTGGATTTCTTCAACAAATCTGGGGATGACTTCTACGAGACCTATCTACGGGTTATATAAAGTTTTATGGCCCGTGGAGGGTTTCTTCTAATATCTTTTCAGTAACTCGCCATTTTTTTATCTTCAGCGTACGACACATGGTCTACGACACATAGAAACTTTTACGGCTCGTCTGCATGTTCACAGACTCAACTTTAGAAATTCCACCCTTTACTAGATTTGGCTACGAGACTTAATCTATCGCCCGTGGAAACTTCCACGGCCTGTAATGGATGTTGTAGAACTTCAATTTTTGCAATCGCTGCACACTTAACCCAAAAATCATGCCAAACATGTAATCCTGCAAAACAAACATGAAACACATCAAATCTACTAACATCGCTATGCGAACACACAAATTTCCAAGTTTTAAGCATAAAAAAATACTATATTTTGACAGCATATCAAATATCAAACAACCCCCATAAAATGATCTCTACGTCACCGTGAGTCTATAGCTAGAAATTGAGCTCAAAATAAGGATCAGAACAAGGAGAAACCACCTAAAAATCAAGTTACATTTCTTATATAAATATTTACTACCATAGCTTCCGGCCAAATTACTCAAAAGTGCAATCAAATTAATAAAATTCAAACATACATGATGTAAATCTCAAAACTTGGTATAATTTAGATCCAAATTTCACTTAATTATGAGAAGAAATGACTGAGATATCTCAGTTCAAAGTTTCTAGCATGGTACGATATTATATGCAGCAAAAATAGTGATTTTTACCCATATCAATGTGTCAAAGGCAATTTCTGACACTTTTCGATGTTCTTCTCAAAAAAATAAATAAGTTAACCTTTTAATGACCCAAATCTGATAAAAATTAACCTCGAAAATGCAGTGCAAAGTTGAGAAAAAAGATATATATATTCTTCCCAGAAAAAAGCCCTTTATTATTATTAAGAAGAGGGAATAAGCACACATGTCTCCGTCAACGCATGTGCTTCCAAGAAAATATATTGAAATTGTGGGGCATTTTGGATATTCAACATCAACCTCATTATCATTTCAATAGTATCTGTTGTTTATTTCAAAATAGGGAACCGCCAAATGCTTGCATTTGACACTCTTTTCTCATCCTCTCCTCTTTGTGGATTTAGCAACTTCATTATGTCTCAGGTGAGATTTTGATTGATTGTTTCCTAGCTTCGATTTGGATTCCCCCACTCTACTTTCAAATTCTTATGTGATTCCTTTGTCCATCATAGTTTCCTGCAGAAATCTGAAATTTTTGTGCATCTCATCTTTAATTTGTTGATTTTACTTAAGGGATGAGCATAAATAACGTAGAAGTTCTTCCTTTTTGCCATTTCTAATCTGGGTTCTCTTTAATTCTTTAGAATCATAGGTCATGACAAGTAATATTTTATTACTGCTACTTTTTAGCTTATATCACCTGTTATTTGACTGGATCTTTTTTGAGGATATTCCCTGAAGGAATTGATAGGTTAACATGAGCAATTACACATAGAAACTCGATACCCCATTTTTTTCATATATTTTCTCATTTTGAAAAATATTGAAGTCTCTACACCTGACAGTTGTTGGAAAGTAATGTGGTAATGACAATAATGTCTAAAAAGGGCCAACATTAAATAATGCCAGAATTAGATCTAGCAATAATGGGTAAGCATAAAGTTCATTAACATTATCCATTTGAACAAAGAGGGTCTGCTTTAATTTGCTCTCTTCATTATTCTAGAAATGTTAATTGATCAAAACACCTATATGCTATCAAGTTTCTATTAGAATTTCATACTTAATATCTTTTTCTTTTTATATCTTCAAATTGGTGAAACAAAAGGAGGAATGGGTGAGGGGATTCCAAGGTAAAAAATCAATCCTCACTGACAAGGTGAAAGGCGTGGTAACCAACCTACATAGCTGCTAGCTATCACATTTCTATTAGTTTCATACTTAAATTAAACCTGCTGATTCCAATAATTTTAATATTCCTAATTATTTTGCCACCGCGTCTAATAAACCTAAACCATGTACCTTATATGACTTCCCAAGCAAAATTCACCGGTAAAGTTACCATGTATAAACAAACAACATAACTAAACCACATGGGGTTTGCAAGATGGTGAAATATAATGCAACTACATCACTCCATCCCTTTTCAACAACCTTTCAATCCCTTTTTTTATGTTTTGGGCTTGTTCAGGCTTCGATTTTCACAAACGAACTATGTAACTCTAATAATTTCAACATTTTGAATTTAATGATATAGATGAAATTTCCATCAGAGGTCATTACGATCCAATATGGGTCCCACTTACTTATATGCAACTTTTAACGAAAAGTCCTGGAGGGTTAAATTGCATCCAGAGGTCCCTCGTTCTAAACAAAGAGTCGTTCTAGACCAAACTCAATGTTCCAAAGCTGACTGCACTATCAAAATTCTCATCTGAGCATGTTTCTCAAGGGTATTGACTAATGTCAACTATTGACATGTTCCGACGGCTAAATTTGCAAAACACGATATAACTGCACTTAACATGCTCCTAGCCTAACTTGGTCGTTCCAGAGCTGATGAACTGTCAAAATTTCACTTTGAGGCCATTTATTAGGACTTTACTTGAAAATTTATTTTTATAATTATAATCTTCCGTACAACCTGAAAAAGTTATATATCTCTACAAATTCTCCCAACAACCACATTGACAATACCAACAAGTCAAAAATGACCCAAGGTCACTATGCACATGCTCAAACTGATCAAATATTTACAGAAACACAGAAATGACCTAGAGAATCATTACAGGCTTGATCAAAAAGTTTTATCTTAGGATAAGACTTTCAAGTTCCCAACTCTACAAATTCACACTACCAAGCCATCAAGTGTTCTCAAGATTTCAAATTTACCAAATTTCTATCAAACCATCATCTAATCATACTAAACTACTCAAATTATATAAATCAAACTAAGCAAAGTATAAAGAAAAATGTCATAGCCTCCATCAAAGCCGGAACCACACCTGAACCGCTAAAATAAAACTTTATCCCTTTGAATTACCTTAGAATGTTGTCACTCTATTAAACTATCAAAGAATATGTCAAAATAAAGCTAATGATACACTTATTATGATAATAAATTTTGAAATTGAATTAGGGAAAAAAAATTCAACATTAGGATCTATGCGCAAAATACAAAAACCAATTCCATCACAAGGTCCCAAACAGCTCAAGGAGTCCATGCCCCTACAATGGACACATTACAAGCAGCGAAAAGACCTAAAATAACTCAACGCATTTTAATACCTAACTATTTAAAATCGGAAGAAATAGGGTAAAATTATCAAAACTTACAAAGAGTTAGTAAGATTTAGGTTGTCAGAATATCCCCATGAGTGTTACCCAGCCAACAGAACAAGAATCTTGAAATTCAATCAAGACTTTCTCTCAAATTCTCAAAATATCAAGTTCCAAAATTGGACTTGGTTGCTAGAACGAGACCAATATAATTTCTGTACCCAAAAATTCTAACCCTCACAATTGTAGGGTCCCCTTAGTAAATGTAAAGGTCTAGGTCACTAACCCTTCGGGATCGCGAGAGGAGGCCCACTAACATGGAGGTCTGGTTCATTGTTACTCTGTGATTGCGGAGACCCCTTTGTCAACATGAAGTGTTTCCCAACCACAACTCTGTGATCACTACCTAATACGGGTAAAGGCGGAGAAGAATAGGTGGTTGTGCCAACAATCAGGTATTAGCTATTTTATTAATTTTGAAATTTCACCCGATGGGGGTTCGAAATTCATTTGAAATCCCATCAACAAAAACAAACTATGCTACCCAACTAAAAATGACATTTTGGATTCAATAGCATCGATGAATTTTTCAATGGAGTTCGTTGTCTTGAAATGTTAATCAAGGTCAACACTTTCAAGAATTAAACTACAAAATACATAAAGGTAAAAAACTATGTTTGAACACCTCAGGAGAAGAACCAAAGGCCATTCTAAAATAAACTCGACGTTTCGAAGTTATCTACATTGATAGAATTTTCATATGAGTGTGTTTATCTAAAATATTGACCAAAGTCAAATTGACCAAGGCCTTTAAATCTAAAAAGACTTTTTTGCTCAAACTCAAAATGGAGGCCCTAAAACCTGAACTAACCTTCCTCCTAGACCAAAAAGGATCTTTTGGAACTTATGGAACTATCGAAATTTTCATACGATTCTCTGCAAATATTGACTAAAGTCAATCCTTTCCAACTTAAATAATTAAAAAGAAAAAAACTTGCATCAAACTACTTAGGGAAGCATACTACCCATTCCAACACCATACAAAGACCATAAAGGACTATGAGAGGGTAAAATAGTAAACTTAGGTAAAAGTATGGAAATGACCTAGGAGGTCATTACAATATACACTACTAGAAGGAGTTTATTGTCACAAAGTCTTATAGGTAAAATAATCAATTGGTACTATTTATTTTATCTTAAAGATCTTTTTAACAATAAGCCATCTAGTGAGATACTCCAAACAATACAAATAAGGAGGACAACTAGCAAACTATATAAGAGCTCTGATGCCAACACCGTTGTGCATACTTTCTAGTTTTGAGGATACAGGAAATACAACCAATGGAGAATTGGACACTTGATTTGATGGTACGGGACTGATGGTTTTTTATAGCACTAGAACTTTAATTTTTTTCTCTAATGTCCATTTTTCTTTTTGCTTTTGATCAATCAAAATGAAAGAGAAGTGAATTTCTCTCTGTATATGACTTTGTAAAGCAATTCGATTTTGCTATTTTATGGCCCTCTATAACATACACCTTGCAAGTCTCAGGCTGCTAAACACTCTATTCTCTTACTGACCTCTATATGGAAACAAAAAATCCATTGATGAAGTATAAACTATCCCCATCAAGAAATGCATTCCAAACTACACCAAATAGGATCCTACAGCCAAAACATGCCACTAGTGAAGGTGTTGTATCCCTTGTACATTCTCACTTATTCCTTACCTGGACTTATAAAATATGCAAACTCATATTCAATTGTTAATATCAGTGACACTTTCTCTTGCAATCCCAAAAATAATCCAAAAGAAAATAGGGGTAAATTGATGTCCATCTCCCAATGAGTTGACAGGAAAACCCATGTCCAACCAATCACAAGCCGACAAATAAACTCTACTAGCAGGAAATATGAATCAATATGTGGAGAGGACATACAAATACAAACCTATTAAAGCTCTAGAGTTTGAAATATACAAAATAAAAAGTCTATAAACAAAATTTACCAGCAGAAAAGAAGCCTTGAATAAACTCTACCAGATGGAAATAGACATTTTAAATTCGAGAGCTTTAATAGTTTTGTATTTGTATACCCTCTTTACATAAGGATTATATTTTCTGCTAGTATAGTTTATTTGCAAGCTTGTGATTTGGTTGGATAAGGTCTTTCCCTATCAGCTCATTGCGAGATGAATTATCAATTTGCATTGTTGCTTCCAGTAATTTCTGGGCATGCAACAGAAGGGGTCAGAAATATTTACATTTGAATATGAGTTTTGTAACTCGTAACAGTTCAGCAAGGACTATACGGGAATGTACAATGGATGCAATACTTTTCCTTATGACATGATTATTGGTTGTACGAACTTATTTGGTCTAGCTGGAACACATTTATAGATGAAGATAATTTATACTTCAATCAATGAAATTCTTTATCTCGGCGTTGAGATTATTGTCATTGAATAAAATATTTAGTAGCCAGAATCCTGGAAGGTTTACAATGTAGTGGTATTTTACTTTCTAAACTCAACAAATGAGAAGAGAATCACAAGGATGGAGGAAAAATGGTCCTCTGGTATATATATATGAGTATATATATATACACAATGGTAGTGGCACAAAGGTGATCATCTATACTTACATCCTTTACTTGTCCACTAAATGTTTTGAGGTATACTTGGAGTAATATTCCACAACCACTCAAGCAACAAATCCATGAATAATATAGGGTATATTTGAATTTATTCTATTACTTCAAACACTACATGTATCATGATTTATTTCATACATTAGATATTTAATTTTTTGGCCAATGACCTTCAGTTTTTCATTGTACTCAGAAAAGGAACTAGAACTTGCATACAACACTCTCTAGCCTTTTTATTACATACAAAATTTATTTTGAAGTCATAAAGCCTTTTTTTGTAACCTCAACACAATCCCTATCACCAAAAGAATTTCTAAAGCTTTAGGAAATAGAGGATAAAAAAAGCTATGAAGGTAGAAATGAAAGAGTTGGAGAAACATAAAACTTGTAAAATTGTGAAATTACCAAAATGAAGAAAGTTTATCATGCAAATTGGTGTTTATCTATGAAATATATGTTAGATGGATTCATGGAAAGATTTAAAGAACGTTTTCTAGTAAAGGATTATACATAGATCTTGGGAATTGATTATTATAAGACTTTTGCCCCTGTGGAAAAAATGAATACACTAAGAATATTATTATCATTGACTGCAAATTGAACCTACAAATAAGTTGATGTAGAAAATAGTTTCTTACATAGAGACTTATATGAGAAGGTCTATACGAATGTGCCACCTGTTTTGAAAGCAAAAACGGAATGGTGTGTACATTGAAGAAGGCACTCCATGGATTTTGCAATCCCTTCATGCATGGTTTGAAAGATTTACAAAGGTTATGATGAAACTAGAGTATCGACAAAGTTAAGGAGACTACACCTTGTTCATACAATGCTTAAAAACAAAAAGGTGACGTTCTTATTAGATTTTATGGATGAAATCATAGTTATAGGTGATGATCCAGAGGAGATACAAAATTTGAGTAAGTGTTGACTCAAGGAATTTGATATCAAAAAACTTGAAAATTAAAAAAAAATATATATATGGCAATCAAAGTGCCACACTCAAAACAAGAATTTTTTTCTTTCCAACAAAAATTAGTCGTTGATTTGCCAAAATAAATAGGAAAATTAGGGTGTCAATCAGTGGCTAAAACTGTTAAATATAATCATAGATCATACAATGATCTAGAAGAGTTTATGGTAGGTAAAGGCTTTTATCAAAGGGTTGTAGAAAAATTCATCTACTTGTCCCATACAAGATTGGACATTGCATTTTTTGTAAGTGTTGTTACCCAATCAATGCATGTTCCTAGGGAAATGCATCATTATGATTCTACAATATCTTAAAAGGAAGTTCAAAAAGAAGGAATATTATTCAAAGAAGAGACATAATCATAGAGGCTCATATTAATGCAAACTATGTTGCTTCATTAGTGGATGGAAGGTCATGTTCTCAACATTTCACTTTCTTAGAAGGAAATTTATTAACTTGGGGAAGTATAATACAAAATATAGTAGCTAGATCAAGTGCCGAATCGTAGTGTAGATCTATGGCTATGAGAGTTTTTGAGTTGCTATGGTTAAAGATGATCCTAGATGATTTGAAGATAAGATGGGAAGGACCTATGAGTCTATAGTGACAATAAATCAGCAATAACCTTGTACAATATGATTGCACTAAGAATAATGAGGTTTTTAGACAATTCCGTTGTATCTACACAAGATCAAGTGCATATATTTAAATAAAAGTTATGCAATGTGTTTCAAGATCTAGTAAGAAAGCTAGAAATAGAAGATATCTATTAACTTGAGGGGAAGTGTTTTCTAATAAAGGATTTCTAAGAGGATATTCTACATATAAAGATGTAATTCTCTAATTTATTATGATAATTGTTGAAATCCAGGATATCATATCTATGATTCTTTCTCCTTATGTAAACTATATGATTTGTACAGTACCAAATTACATAGGATTTAGGTGATTCGGTTCCACAATCTCTTATGTATATATAGCCACATATGACATAAAAAGATATACAAAAAATTATTATCTTGTATATATACTTTATCTTAATAGTTGGGAGGTTTATGGGGTCAAACATTCTCAAAGGCTCCATTAAGAATAGATCCGCAGAAGAGGCAACTATTCTCTTCTTTTAACAAAGTATTAACTTTATGTTCAAAATTCACACATCAATTAGAACTGCCCATTCAAAAGTTAGGCTGATCAACATCTTCAAATCAAGAGGTTGCTTAATGTACACCACTTCCTTCAAATATCTATAAAGAAAGGCACTCTTAACATCACTTTGAAATAGCTTGAGCCCCATGTAAGCTGCAAATACAATAAAGATTCTACGAGCTTTCATTCTTGTCATAAGCAAATGTTTCATCATAATCAATTACCTCTCCTTTATTATAGCCTTGAATAATCAATCTACATTTATTTATAGTACTGACCCCATTTTCATTCAACTTTTGTCTGTACACCTACCTTGTCTCTATAATTGTTTTATTAGAAGGTCTAGGAACAAGGTGCCGCACTTTGCTTCATTCAAATTGGTGCAACTTCTCCAACATAGGGTTCACTAATATCCTTCAAGGCTTCTTTCACATGTTTTGGCTCTAAGGTGGATATCAATGTAGAGAATGCAATCAAATTTCTTGTTTTAAATTTGGTGTACATTCTAGAAGCTAAGGCCAAAAATAATATTATCCTTGGGATGAGAGGACTTTGCTTCCATAATGTATTTCATATGGGCTACTAAGTATGATTTATTATAAAACCTCTATTTTCAGAATTATTTGCTCCAGTTGATTCTAATCATTTTCTTTAGAAATGTCTTATCGATTAGGTCCCTCCTCAGATACCTTATTGCCACCTTCTCTTTAAGGATTATTTGCTTCTTGAGTTATTGTCACCAGCTAATTCTACAGTTAAGCTGTCTCTTTGAATTTGAAGCGGTTTTTTAATTTCTGAATTATTCTTCTTGTTCAAATCCTCGATTCCTCCAGATTCATCAACGAGTATATGGGTAATTTCTTCAATGTAAATTGTCGTTTGCTGTAAATTTAGTAATATTTTGGTGGATGAGTAGCCTAAAAATACTTGTTCATAACTTTTTGGGTTCAAATTTCCCAAGATCATACTATTCGTTATTGAGAACAAGTTAAAGCACTTATAACTAAAGGCCTTGAGATACCTTAACTTAGGATTTTGATTGTTCAGTAGCTCATGTGGAGTCTTATCAAGGATTGGCCTGATTAGACGTCAGTTGGTGACATAACAAGAAGTGTTCACAACCTTTGCCTAAAAGTTCTTTGGAAGATCATAATCTATCAATATGCTTATAGCAATGTCAATATGAGATGACATGACAAAGTCTTATGTGCCACAGATCAACATTTGCACTTACTTCACTAAGAAAAGCTAGATCATTACAATGAGAACTATCCAGATCAGCTACATAAATGTTTTTACGCCTTTTTGTATCCAAAATTATGTCTAGAGAAGTTAAATTTTTGGCAATGCATTTTTCTAACAGAAATCTTTCATTTCCCTTGTCACAAATTTATGAAATATATACTGAGAAGAGTGAAGACTATATTTCACCCCATTTACATAATACACATTCTTAATTGAGTGTTCCAGAGACTTCCCAATCCTTCAAAAGTTGAAAATGTAGCCCCTTTCTCATTTCCAAGAGCGACGCTCCTACCTTTAAATGCCTCGAGATACAGAAAATTTTGAGTCTTTCTAGTCATGTGTTTGGAACATCCATTGTCCATTAACCAACCTGACTGCTTCCTCTAGACTTTTCCTGTAAGAAGATTAGGTGTTTGCCCTTGGAAATATATTTAAGCTTGAACTCCCAGAATATAGACAGAGGTGTAATCAAAGCTTACTAGCCCAGTATGGTAATTGTTGCCTTTTCATTTTATTGTAAGAACCAACTCCCATGTTCAAAATTTTCTTTTGCTTAGAATATTTTGAGAATTTGTTTTTTTGCTCATTTCCAAGCATCATAGTTCTCCTTGAGATTTCCACTATAGCAACAATGAATACATAGCAAATATAACTGTCAGTGACAAACTTATTTGCTATGAGGATTATAAGAAAGATTTAATTTCTGACACCTCAAATACTTTCCATTGTTGTATCCCTAATTTGTCAGATTTGACAAGATCTTTGAATGAATTGTTCATAAGAACTTTATATAGTTCCTCTGTAACCTGGACTCTCACCCTTCCAACTTTACTTTTCTATGGATAATGCCTTCTTTCATCATGAAGTTTTCATACTGAGTGCTCAATGTGTCCACTTTTGGTTCTTTCACTTGACTAATTCCTTCATGAGTTGTTCTCAATCACTCCCAGATCTCTTTAGTATATTCACAGGCAGGGATCATATTATATTCATCTGGTCCTATACAACATACCAACACTTTCTTTGCTTTGTATTTTTTCTCAATCTTCTTTTGATCTACATCACTGTATACCCTTTTGTATTGGGTATAAATCAAGTTACTTTTTCCTCTTTTACTTCTTTCATAAGAATGTAGAGTTCATCAAGAATGATATCCTATAACTCATTATCCTCAGCCATAAAGAAATCATGCATTTTAGTCTTCCACGAGGTTTGGCGGTTGGCTGTCCTTCTAGAATGGGTTAAGCAGCCATTTTAGTAAGATCCTCTCTAGATATTAATCATATAGAGTGTTACTGCTCTGATAGCAATTGATAATCTACATGAGTCTATCTCGAGTCAAGGGACCATGTCCCTTTGACTATAAACAATGAAGAACAAAGGTAATGCAATAAAATAAATGAAACACAAAGAACACAAGGCATTTTATGTGGAAGCCCTTTTGCTCATGGGAGGAGATGATCATGACCGACACACTTGGTTTCAGCATAGACTCCACTTGTCGGCTACAATTTAATTACAAATTCTTTCAATCTTAAGGGATGAAACTCTCAATCCCTTCCCATTGTAATACCTTTATAACAAAGCACAAAACAATAATCCTATTGCCCACTATATCAACTACCTCTAGATGATTCAAACTTCAACAAATTGAACCCTTGAGCAAACCTGGTTACCAGAAAAGAATGATTCAGACTTCTTTATAGCTTCAGGAATAATCTTACAATATAAGCACATCAAGATGCAACTTACTGAAGAAAGCTAATAAACATTTTCACAATATTGACTATCGGGTCCATTGCTTCTTATTTGTGAGAAAAATTCTTGCTAATATGAAACGTCAATTTAAATGTGAAAATCGTGTGTTGGAAAGATTAGGTTTTTCTTTTCAAGTGAGCTTAATAAAGTATGGACGAGATAACCTGGTTGACTCCTATTGCTGAAAACTCTGCATACCTATGATATGTCTACTAACCACAATAGGTGGTGTCAGCTTTTACGGTTATTCCCCATTCTATCTTTAATAAAGATCACACATGAGACCAGGTCCTTCTATCTAGTCCTACAATTTGTTAAATCATAAAAGCTAAAATATGACATAAACAATAGAGTAGTACTACTTGTGTTTAATTAATAGACTCAACATATTTGTTTTAAAAAGCAACTACTTCATTTATATCAAATGTTATCAGCTATTTGACAAATCTGTATCTGATATATAATCTTCCTTAAGCCACAAGTGTCAAATTGACTATCCATTCGGGACTACCAGATGACTACATACCATTCTCTTTCAACAAACTTTGTGAAACATCCTTTTAAAGGCAATATACAACTTCTTAATAGAGAGGGAGTTCATTGTGAAAAAGTCTATAGGTATAATCAACAATTGGTAATATTTCTTTTGCCTTAAGATCTTTCTAAGTATCAAGGCATCTAGTGAGATATTCTATAAATAATACAAACAAAAATAAAGACAACTAGTAAAGTAGATTAGAGCTCTGATGCTAACACATTATGCATACTTTTTAGCTTTCCGGATATTGTTAGTACAATTAACAGAGAATTGGAGACTTGCTTTGATGCTATGAGTTTGAGACTTTTTTGTAGCACTAGAACCTTGGTTTTCCTCCACCATCCATTGTTCTTTTCAATTCAAAAATAAATTTTCTTTTGATCGATCAAAACAAAAGAAAAGTGAATTGGTCTCTATTTGTGAGTTTATAAAGAAATTCGATTTTGGTATTTTAAAACCCACTACAACGTAAACCTTCCAAGATTCTGGTTGTTAAACATTCCATTCTTGACACTAATCTTAATGTAAAGATGGAGAATTCCATTGATAAAGTATAAAATATCTTTATATAGAAAAATCCATTCCAAGCTTCACCAAACAGGTTCCTATAGCCAACAGCCATAAAAACTCTATTCATAACACTAATCTCAACGTAGAGGTGGAGACTTTCATTGATGAAGTATAAACTATCTTCATTCTGAAAAATGTGTTCCAAGCTACACCAAATAGGTTCCTATAACCAATAACCATGCCATTACTGAATGTGTAGTATCCCTTGGACATTCTCACATTTTCCTCACCCTGGACTCATATGAGCTACAAACTCGTATTCAATTATAAATATCAGTAACCCTTTCTCTTCCAAGCCCAATAAAAATCCAAAGCAATGAGGTACAAATTGATGATTCGCCTCGCAATGAACTGACAGGAAAATCCCCCGTCCAACCAAATCACAAGCCTGGAAATAAACTTGACCAACAGAAAATATGAATCGATATGTGGAGATGACATACAAATACAAACCTATGAAAGCTCTTGAGTTTGAAATGTCCCTATATGTCAAACTTATAGAGTTTATTCGAAGCTATCCAACCAAATCACAAGCTTATGAATAAACTCTACCACTAGGAAAGAAGCTTTGAATAAACTCTACCAGAAGGAAATAGGTTTGTATTTGTATGTCCGCTCCACATAGCAATTCATATTTCCTTCTATAGAGTTTATTCGCAAGCTTGAGATTTTGTTGGGTAAGGTCTTTTCCTGTCAGCTCATTGTTAGATGAATTATCAATTTGCATCCCATTGCTTCCAATTATTTCTGGGCATGAAAAAGAAGAGATCACTAATATTCATAGATGAATACGAGTTTTATAGCTCCTATTAGTCCAGAGAAGAATATATGGGAATGTACGAGAGATACTTCACCTTTACTTGTTAAATGGCTGTTGGTTGCAGGAACATATTTGGTGCAGCAGGAACACATTTCTGAACGAAGATAATTTATACTTCATCAATGGAATTCTTTATCTCAAAATTGAGATTACAGTTAGTGAATAAAATATTTAGTAACCAGAGTCTTGGAAGGTTTATAATGTAATGGTAATTTACTTTCTAAACTCAGCTAATGAGAAGAGAATCACAAGAATGGTCCTCTTGTTTTGATCATGCAAAATGTATGAGTACATATATGCCTATGGTAGTGAAATAAAGATGATCATCCTATATTTACATCCTTTACTTATTCACTAGATCTTTTGAGGTATACTTGGAGTGATAGGCAAGTGTACCAATAATACCAGACCTCTCACTCATCCTAGATATACAAATATAACACAATACTAGACCTTGCTCGTCCCAAATTATACACATAATCCTCAAAAGTATCTCAACAGTCATCAATTACCACAAAATTATTCAAATAGTATCACAAGTCTCATACTATCATATTATTATTCCAAATTATCTCAATTCATAAGAGTTCATCTCAATTCATCAACAGGATCACCATTTACTCAAATTTCGGCTTAATCGGGAGCACATTTCCATCAATATTCCATCATATCAACTCACTTACTCATGAATCAATCTATATCTCACAATTGCCACATAAACATGATCAATAACTCAAATTCAGTGCCAAAAAAGTTAGTTGATCCTACCTCAATGCTAAAACCGCATTCGGACAAGCTTTCAATCAAATCAATCCTCAAAATGATCCTTAAATTGATCAATCACTATCAAAAATAGGTACTACACATCAAGAGATGAATTTTGATACCTATATTGGCAGGAATTAGGTTTATGGGCAAAATGGTCAAAATTAGGGCTAATGTTTGAAGTTCCTGAATCTAGAAATTGACTTTAAAATTAGGTTTTACATGAAAAATGGAGTCTGTGGGTGAAAATCCCACTATAATCGAGTTCAAAACAAGAGTGAAATCATCATTTAAAGTTTTGAAATCATAGATTAAAAGTTCCCAATTTTGGTAATTCAAAATCATAAAATTCAAGACAAAATCAAGATATAAACCATGAAAAATGAATAAAATGAGGTTAGAAACAATTAACCAAAATAATTCTTCAAAAATCTCTATAAAAAATCGTTCAAAAAGCTTGAAAAGTTCAAAAATGGATAAAAATGGAGGTACACGAGTTTTACACTGTTCCAACCATTCCTGAGGTTTTCTCTAAAAATATTGTATTTAGTGTATAAAGTATATATACTTTATTGTCTAATAGATTAATCTCTTTAGTAAGATTTTTCTTTTCATAATCATAATGTTTCCTTATGATTTTCTTTTTCTAAAAACACAAGTACGATTTTGAATAAAAATCCTTTCTGGTTTACTTTAGCCTTGCTAGTCATTTTTGAGTTATCTATGGAAATTGCTATTTTGCCCTTTTCTAAGTTGCTTTGGGCCTATTTTAAACTATATGTATGATTTGAACTGAAATCCTGAGATTTAAAAATGGAAAATATGAGTTTTGGTAATTTTAGAAGCTTAAGTTTTTGAAAAAGTGAGTTTTTGTACCATTTCGAGTTCGGGTGTTGAATCACAAATCCGTCAATTCCATTAGCTTCGAAACATTGAATCTGGTCTAGGAGAAGTTACAGAACTGAATTTTGAGTTAAAATGAAGATTTTGGACTAAAAGTTGCATTTTTAGTTGTTTCTGAAGTCAAAGTTTGACTTTGGTCAACATTTAGAGGTTAGAAGCTTAGATCAGAATTTTGGTAACTCCAGTAAGTCTGGATGCTGAAACTAATGTTAGAAATGATCTTTTCATAATTTTTGGAGTTTCCGAGGGAAGCTTTGGTATTTCGAGTTTTAAGTTAGTTAACTTGAGTTGCATCTATAATTGTGTCGAGGAGGTCTCAAAATTGAATTTTGATTATTCCGTTGAGTCCAGATTGCCATTTTCGATAGGGATGAACGAAATGCACCAAAAATGTGCTTCGGAATACCCATAATCGTAATTTTCATATATCTTAAAATTCATGCGTGATATCGAAAATCCGACTTCATATTCATCATCAGGGGGCAAAATTGTATGAGAAATGGGTATAAATCAAATTTTAGAGGACCCGACGTAAAAAACAATTTTCGTTAATTTTCGAATTCCAGAAAGAATCCGTGCCTTGGCCGCGGCCCGCCAGGGGTGCAGATCAGTGTTATTTATTCCTTCGCGTTGGGATCGCATCGTGGACTAGACACAGACTAGTGCAAAAATTTTCTTAGTTTTTCTTATGTGCCCAAGGGCATTGGGGTCATAGTCCCATGCCCACTAAAACGTGAAATCACCTATACTTAGCCATTTTTCAACTTTATATCACTCAAAATCCTCTCTAAAACTCTCTAAGACTTCATCAAATCTCTCATTCAAATCTAAGGATTTTGTCACGACCCAAACTAGGGCCTAGATGTGACATGGCGCATGGGGAACCCAAATGAACCCCAAGAAAGCCTCTTAACTTATCATTACACATCCTTGATTGTGGAAGCAATACAATAACAATAAGAGATAGTAAACAGGGATAACCAGGGTTAAGGGAACGTCTTTCACATCATAAACAACAAGAGTCAACAGAGAGTCAAAGATCATAACATTATACATAACATGTCCAACAACACCTCTAAACCTTGGATACTTAGCGGGGGCCAAGACAAGTAATCGGGCTCATCCTCATAATAGTGACAATAGGTAATCCAAATATACAAGATATAGTTTAAACATAAGCTTGAGAGAAGATATATATTGTCCCTGGATTAGGACTCACCATAAGCTAACTTGGACAATCTGTCTAGCCACGTGGAGAAAAATCAATAGGAGTCCGGGTCCTATATAGTAATATCATGTAGGCATAGAGTATGCATTAGTAAATTTGAATGTACTAAGTATGTAGGATGCAATGCAACAATAGATAGGCAACATAGTAAAAATGCATAATAATAATCTATAGATAGCGTAGTAGCAATATGACATGTATGAAAGATGCTTGAAGTAAATTATGCTTATATAGAACATAATACATGTGTAAGGAGAGACCATTATTAGTGACTGTCTAAGGCCTACCACCTCCTTGGAGAGGCAAATAAAGTACAAACCTCTCAATTGGTTGATGAGGCACAAACCCCTCAACATGGTTGATGAGGTACAAACCCCCCAACATGGTTGGTGAGGTACAAACCCCCCAACATGGTTAATGAGGTACAAACTCCTCAACATGGTTGATAAGATACAAAACCCCCAACATGGTTATCAAGGCGCCAACTCCTCTACATGGTTGCATGGGCCTACCACCTCCCGAGCGAGGCGATCGAAGTATAAAACCTTCAACATGGTTACTTGGGCCTACAACCTCCCGAGTGAGGCTTGGTCATTTCCCCACACTATAGAGATAATATCATATGCATATATTTCTTTCATCATCATATAATCACTCAACTCATAAAACATGCATTAGACCTTCAATTTCTCAAGAAATCATAACCGGACATTTTATCAAACACTTGGCAGGTGTGTAGTGCTAGTGTAAAACAATGCAATTCAAGAGTAAAACCATGCTACAAAACTCAATTTAAAACCATCAATAGATACTTGGTAACGCCCTCAAACAATATACATCAAAATCCTTCATCAAATCTCCCAATAGTTCTTAGATTGATAGCCGAAAATATGCTAAATCAATCACAATTTCATGAAATCCCAACATAGTGTGCAGTGAAATTTTAGGTAAAAGTAAGCTTGGGCATCATGGGTGAAAGGAACCCATGAAAGAAACCCACATACCTTAGCTTTGGAGAATTTCTTGAAGAGGATTTGAAATGGAGACTTGAAGCTTGAATGAAAACTTTAAGATCCAGATTGAGTTTTGGGACTTGAATATCGGGTGAAATATTTGTCTAAGTGTTTGAGAGAGTATTGGAGAATGTATTGTATATATGAAGGTGAAATATGACTAAGTATAGGTATTTGTACGCATAGAAAGACTTAGTCCCAAGACCCAAAAGCCTTGGATAGAGATAAAAATCAATGGCAAAATGTTACACAAGTTCGCGTCTGCTCTGCAACCTGTCGTGGAGGCAAAATTTACACAGGTCCATGACGCGCACCGCAGATCGATTCTAGAAATCGAAATTTCAGGACAATGAAATTGCGATTCATTTTCTCTAAAATCAGGGTTAGACCTATTCCTCACTTAATTTAACACCATGATCAAAAATATGAAGTTGGAGTTTCGATATCACACATGGATTTTAAGATATATGGAAATTCCAATTTCGGGCACTTCCGAGTCATATTTTCGGGCACTTTTTTGGGTCATTTCAATAACTCCCCCTTTGGAAAATTCATCCCTGAATGTCAAATACATGTATAATAGAGACATAGACATGAAAATTTCAGCCCACATAAGGATGCAACAATGCACTTAAACATCATTTCAAAAATCTCAACATAAGTGTAAAATCATCCTGAACTTGTTAATTTAAACATGAATGTATGCAAATGACATAAGGCTGAAACATAAGATTAGAATCACATAAGGAGAGTTAGATTAATACCTTAGGCTTGAATGGAGTGGAAAAGGTAAGGATATCATTTTTTTCATGTTTGCTTCTGAAACGATCCCAAAAAGTGCCTCGGAAGTGCCTGGAATCGTAAATTCTATATATATCAAAATCCATGCGTGATATCAAAAATCCTTGTTCATATTATTGTTCAAGGGGTCAAAATTAGGGGGGGTAAAGTGTCTAACCCCAATTTTAGAGTAACCGTATCAAAATTCGAAATTCCCAAAATGCAAAATTCAGAGGAGAATCAGCCTCGCTTCGTGATGCGCCTCTACATAAAAAAGTGTCTACTTTTTTCCTTGGGTCCAAGAAATTTAAGTCTTGGGCCTAGGAGTTACCATTTACTAAAATGCCTATACTTAGCCATATTTCACCCTCATATTATCCTAAACATTCCCTAATACTCACCCAAACACTTAGCCAAATTTTTCACTTCTAAATTCAAGTCTTAAACCCTCATCTGGAACTAAGGATTTCCTTCAAGGTTCTTCTTCAAGCATCAAGTGTCCATCTCCAATCTTCACCAAGTTCATCTCCAAGCTAAGGTATGTGGGTTTCTTTCATGGGTTCCTTTCACCCATGATAGCCAAGCTTCCTTTTAAACTAATTTGCATGATTTAAAGTTGATTTACAATTGGATCTATCTTATTATGAAAATCATTGCACCCTATGTTGAAGCTCATGAAATTGTGACTGTTTTGCTATGTTTTGAGTTGTGAAACCAATGTTTATTGTAAGATGGTGAAAGGTTTTGATTTAAATTGCTTGAGGATATTACCAAGTATCTATTGAAGGTTTTACATTGAATTTTCTAGAATTATTTTACTCTTGAATTGCATGATTTTACACTAGCACTACACGCCCTCTAAGTGTTTGATAAAATGTCCGGTTGTGATTTCTTGAGGAATTGAATGTCCAGTGCATGTCTTATGTGATGGATGACTACATGATGATGATACATGATAATGATATGATGAAATAATAATGAAATGAGTGCATGTATATGGTGCTCTCTATGTAGTGTTGGAATGGCACCATGCCCTTCTCAGGGGTTATGCACCGGGTAACCTTGGCAGGGTTTTGTACCCATCAACCTATCAAAGGGGTTTGTACTCCGGCACCATGGGTGGTAGGGTGTGATGATCGATCAATCAGATATAAGACTCAAACGAAAAGCTTCCTTACTCAATCCAGCCACAGGTTCTCCTACGGCTCAACAAACAAGTGGGAGAGGCAGGATTCCTGCGCGCCAGGAAGGGAAGGATGAAATTCACCATTTTGAACCTTATACAGAAGGTTTTTGGGGCGAGTCTTCGCGCTTTCTTTTTCTCGAGCTACCAAACTGCTCCTACTTCTGATTATCCTTCCTTCGCTGGGTGAGAAATTCTCTATTTGATTTGAATCTGACTTGACAGTTAAAGTTTTCAATTAAACAATTCGAATATAGCTATAAATAAAACAATTTGAATAAAGTAATTAATATAACAATTCGCTTTCGCCCTGCTTTACCATAGAAGTAACCGGGGCAACAATAGATAAGCCAGTTGATAAACATAACCCAAAATCCTTGCACCACAAGTAATCCAACCAACGCCCCATGATATAGCATATATCTTAAAATCAGGATCACAATCCTATCACTAAGAAGTTAGAGGTTAAACCTATTAAGATAATCATAATAATAGAGCCTCAGTGCATAGCCAGGAGTATAACAGGTAATCAACCTTCTGCAATGTAGTATATATCCTCGTATTGGACAACCCAAACATGTATACGAGTAGCCAACCAAGCATGCACCTTACAAGAAATAACATGACATCGTATCTAGCCTCAAATAGATCCATCATAACATCAAACCACCTTACAGTTAGTCACCACTATAATTATAGCCATCATAGTGTCTGCATAATCATCATCATCCAACCTAACAGATATAGACTCTTACTCAAGGATTTCCAACAGTAAATCAACATACCGAGAAGCAAATAAATATATGTATCAACAAGAGTGGCATAAGATTATGCCTGGTCATTGACAGGTTCATCCCAACCTAATATAACTATAAGTATTGGAATAATCATAGACAATCCAATTGTTAAGCACAACCACATCCTAGAAAATCATCGACAGCTTAGCCGATCTCTAGGGCATAACATGTACCTCACTATTAGAAACAAAACTCAGGCACCAGAGAATTAGGGATATGGTACACCATAAAATGAACAACAAACTCATAATCACAAAGTCACATCATGTAGCCGAGAGTACAACTGGCAAGTAGCCCCTCAAATACAATATAACACCGGTACCAAACAACCCACACAAGTGAACAAGTATTGAAATGGACAAACATATTAATCCCATGGCATAGATTTACATTTAGCGTTTAATAGGATAACATAAGTAACCAGTAACTAGAACCATATCGGGTATAGCACATTCATCAAAATTAGAAAGTCCAATAAGCCAAACCAACAGTTAAATAGTCAAATACATATGTACAGAAATCAACACTTAATTTACCTTAATCTCACCCTTCTCTCCTTTATAATCTTTATCGAAAGCAATCACAGCCTAGATAACATTGAACATTAGCTAACATAATAGATATAGGTATTGCAGAATCCAGATGATAATCCCAGATTTAATAACATACCTATATATCTTACTTAGAACATCAACAACAAACAGGCTTCCAGTAATGAGTATTTCAGCTCAGTCTAGAGGTGAGGAAAGCCTAGCCTTCCTGGAAGGTGAGTTCACCTGCTCTAAATTAGTGCATATGAGCTTTACCCATTCTGACCACCTTCAAATGTTGCTTAATTGTCAAAACATGTGTTACAACATAAATATGGTTGTTTTCACTATAATATCCCACGAAATGGGGAAAAATACATCAAGTGTGATTAAAATGGGAAAAAATGAGGCCCACGTCTGAAATACTAAAAAACCCCGTAAAATGATGTCCTCGTCACCCTGAGTATAAAGCTATAAATTGAGCTCAAAAAAAGGCTTAGAACAAAGAGAAACAACCAAAAAATCAAGTTACATTTCTTAAAAATACTTATTACTGTAGCTTCTCGGCCAGCTTACTCAAAAGTATGATCAAATTAACAAAATCCAAACATACCACGATGTAAAGCTCAAAACATAGTATAATGTAGATCAAATTTCACAATTCTAAAAAGAAATGACTGAGATATCTCAGTTCGAAGTTTTCAGCATGGAAAGATACTATATGTAGCAAAAATAGTGATTATCACCTAAAGCAACATGTCAAAGGAAATTTCTGACACTTTTCATTGTTCCTCTCAAAAAATTAAATAAGTTCTCCTTTTAAATCACTTAATCAGATAAAAATTGACCTCGAAAATGCAGTACAAAGTTGAGACAAAATATATATATTCTTCCTAGAAAAGGCTCTTAATATTATTAAGAAAAGAGAATAAGCACACACATCTCCGTCAATGCATGTCTTCCCTAAAAATATATTGAAATTATTGGGCATTTTGAACATTTAACATCAACCTCATTATCATTTCAATAGTATCCCCCATTTACTTTGAAATAGGGCATTGCCAAGCACTTGCATTTTGATGCTCTTCCCACTTCCTCTCCTCTTTATGGAGTTAGCAACTTCGTTTTGCCTCAGGTGAGATTTTAGGTAATTGTTTCCCAGCTTCGATTTGGATTCCCCTACTTTACTTTCAAATTCTTATGTGATTCCTTTTTCCATCATAGTTTCCTATAGAAATTTGAAATTTTTGTGCATCTCGTCTTTAATTTGTTGATTTTGCTTAAGGGGTGGGCATAAATAACATAGAAATTCTTCCCTTTTGCAATTTCATATTTTATTACTGCTAGTTTTTAGCTTATATCACCTGCTATTTGGCTGGATCTTTTTGAAGATGCTTTCTGAATGAATTGACAATTAAACATGAGCAATTATGCATATAAACTTGATACTCCTTTTTTCATATAATTTGTCATTTTGAAAACAAACTGAAACCTCCACTCCTAACAGTTATTGGGAAATAATGTGATAATGACAATAATGTCTAAAAGGGGTCAACATTAAATAATGCCAGAATTAGATCTGGCAATAATGGGTAAGCATAAAGTTCGTTAGTATTATGCATATGAATAAAGAGGGTCTACTTTAATTTGCTCTCTTTCCTATTCCAGAAATGCTAATTGATCAAAACACCTCTACACTATCATGTTTCTATTAGAATTTCATACTTAAATACCTTTTTCCTTTTAAATCTTCAAATTGGTGAAACGAAAGGAGGAATGGGTGAGGGGATTACAAGGTACAAAGTCAATCCTCACTGACAAGTGGAAGGCGTGGTAGCCAACCAACATAGCTGCTAACTATCATGTTTCTATTAGTTTCATACTTAAATTAAACCTGCTGATTCCAATAATTTCGACATTCCTAATTGTTTTCCCGCGGCGTCTAATAAAACCTAAACCATGTATCTTATATAACATCCCAAAAAAAATTCATCGGTAAAGTTACCATGTATAAACAAACAACATAGTTGAGTCTTTTACACACACACACACACACACACACACACACACACACACACACACACACACACACATATATATATATATATATATATATATATATATATATATAGAGTCACGTAGTGAAACATAATGCAGCGACATCACTCCATCCCTTTTCAACAACCTTTCAATCCCTTGTTTTATGTTTTGGGCTCGTTCAGACTTCGATTTTTGCGTACGAACTATGTGACTCTAATAATTTCAATATTTCAAATCTAATGATGTAGATAAACTTCCATCGGAGGTCGTTACAACCCAATGGGAGTCCTACTTACTTATATGCAACTTTTAACGAAAAGGCCTAGGGGGTCAAATCTCATCCAGTAGTCCCTAGTACCAAACAAGAGGTCATTCTAGACCAAACTCAATGTTCCAGAGTTGACCATGCTATCAAAATGATCATTCGAGCATGTTTCCCGAGGGTATTGACTAAAGTCATTGACCTGTTCCGATGGCTAAATTTACAAAACATGAATAACTGTACCAAACATGCTCCTAGCCTAATTTAGCTTTTCCAAAGCTTATGGAACTGTTGAAATTCTGCTCTAAGGCCGTTTATTAGGATTTTACCCAAAATTTTATTTTATAGTTATGATCTTTCGTTCAACCTGAAAAGCTATATAAATCACAACAAATTCTCCCAACATCCATACTGACAGTACCGACAAGTCAAAAGTAGCCCAAAGTCACTATGCATATGCTCAAACTGATCAAATATTTGCAGAAACATGGAAATGACATAGAAGGTCATTACAGGCTCAATCAAAAATTGTTATCCTAGGATAAGGCTTTCAAGTTCTCAATTCCATATATTCATACTACCAAGCCATCAAGTGTTCTCAAGATATCAAATTTACCAAAATTCTATCAAACCACCAACTAATCATACTAATTTCATGACCCAAGCCTAGGGACTAGACGTGACATGCGAACATGGAACCCGAAGAAACCCTAAACAAGCCTCTTTGCATATCATTACACATCCTTGGTCGCGGAAGTTAATAAAAAATGACAATAAGAGATAAGCATAAACAAGGGAATTGGGAATAAGGGAGAGAGTGTTAAACATTTGAGTAATATAGGTGAGCCAAAGCTCAAACATAATACAAAACTTGTCCAATAACACCTCTAGACATAAAACTTAGCGGGGGCCAAGACAAGCAATTGGCTCACCCTCATAGTCATAAGTATTCCAAAATATACAAGATGTAGTCTAAACATAACCATGAAGAAGATACATATTGTCCCCAGACAAGAAGATTCACCAAAAGCTACCTTGAACAATCCGTAAAACCACAAGGAGAATCAATAGGAGCTCTGGTTCCTACATGGTAACATCATGTAGGCATAGAGTATAAGTTAGTATGTTTGAATGTACTAAGTATGTAGGATGCAATGCCATAACAAATAGGCAACATAGTCAAAATGCATAAGTATAAGCAATAGATAGCATAATAATAATATGATATGTATGAATGATACTTAAAGTAAACCATACTTACAATCCAAATCAACTTGTATAGTTAATAGTACAGAGTGTGGGGAGAAACCTCAACCGGCATAAAATTAGACCAAGCGAGCTACAACTCGGAATCACGAGTCAACCCCACATCGGAGGAAAGAGGGAAGTTACTTACTAAGGTGAATCTCTTAATGCCAAAGTGGATCCACTAGCCCTTTTGTGAACCGGGTACTTGCCTCTAGTTTGAGGAGGTACTCGCCTCAAGCCCAGACACTCGCCTCAAGCCCTCATATTTAGGGTACTCGCCTCTTAGAGATTTGGAGACTCACCTCTAATTCCTTTACCTATGGTGGCACATAATTCAAGGACTTAGGGACTCACCTCTAATCCCTTCAGCTATGGTGTTAGGGACTCTCCTCTAGTCCACTCGGTGTTAAGTCTAATCCCATGGAATATATAAGATAATTATACTTTAGTAATTTGCAATAAACATAGATACATGTCACTAGTACCTCTTAACATCATTGACCTCAAATGGTGAGCCTAACTTCCATCATAAGAATGGGTCATCATCAACATTATCCTTTGCATTAATATTAATATCAAAGCCTCACAAAAGGTATAATCTTAGAAAAGGGGCTTAATCAGGCCCTACAACATCATCAACATTTTCATGATTTAAACATATTTTAATAAAGCTCATAATCATCATAGAGTCACTTGAATCATAACTCAACCAATAGATCATCAAAACTTAAAGAATCCTTAAAAAGGAATTTTACCAAACACTTGGCGGATGTGTAATGCTAGTGTAAAACCATGAAATTCAAGAGTGAAATCATGCTAGAAAACTCAATGTAAAACCTTCAATAGATACTTGGTAATACCCTCAAGCAATATACATCAAAACCCTTCATCAAACCTTACAATAGATATTAGATTTCAAGCTCAAAACATGCTAAAACAATCACCATTTCATAAATCCCAATAGTGTACAGTGAATTTCATAATAAGTAAGACCCATGAGTAAATCAACTTTAAATCATGCAATTTTAAGAAAAAGGAAGCTTGGGCATCATGGGTGAAAGGAACCCATTAAAGTAACCCATATACTTTAGCTTTGGAGAATTTCTTGAAGAAGACTTTAATGGAGACTTGAAGCTTGAGTGAAATCCTTAAGATACAGAAGAGGGTTTGAGTCTTGAATTTGGGAGTGAAATATTTGGCTAAGTATGTTGGTGAATATTGGGTGATGTTTATGATGATATGAGGGTGAAAAATGGCTAAGTATAGGTATTTTAACGTATGGGAACACTTAAGTCCAAAACTTAAAAGTTTTGGACCAAAGTCAAAAATCAGGACAATTTTAACACTAGTGCGAGTCACGGAAGGAACGCGTACTTACACTATTTTTCAGCTCACTTGAAAATTTAGATTTTGCTACAGTTGTTCTAAAATTCGCATTAGACTCATTTTCCACTCATTTTTGCCCCCCGAACAAAAACATGAAGTTGGATTTTTGATATCATACACGAATTTTGAGATATATGAAAATTACAATTTTGGGCATTTTCGAAGCACATTTTCGGACACTTTTTATGTCATTTCAACTAAACTACTCAAATTATAAAAATCAAGCCAAGAAAAGTCCAAAGGAAAAAATCTATAACCTCCATAAAAGCTAGAACCACATCCAAACCATTAAACTGAAATTTTACCCCCTTCGACTTGCCTTAGAATGTCGTCACTCTACTAAATTATCAAAGAATACATCAAAATGAAACTAATGATACCCATATTATGATAATACATTTCGAATTAGAATTAGGAAAAAAATTCAATATTAAGATCCGTGCACAAAATAGAAAAACCAATTCTATCACAAGGTTCCAAATAGTTCAAGGAGCACATACCCCAAAAATGGACACATTACAAGCACCGAACAGACCTAAAATAAGTCAATCAATTTTAATCCCAACTATTTAAAATTGGAAGAAATAGGGTAAAATTATCAAAACATACAAGGAATTCGTAAGAGTTAAGTTGCCAGAATATCCCCATGAGTGTTTCCAAGCTAACAGAACAAGAATCTTGAAATTCGATCAAGAATTTCTCTCAAATTATCAAAATATCTAGTTCCAAAATTGGACTTGGTTGCTAGAACGGGACCGATATAATTTTACCATCCAACAATTCTGACCCTCATGAATGTAGGGTCCCTTCATAAATATAGAGGTCTAGGTTACTAACCTCCAGGATCGCAACAGGGGGCCAACTAACATGGAGGTATGGTTCATTGTTACTCTGCGAATGGAGACCCTTTTGTGAACATGAAATGTTTCCCAACCGCAACTCTGTGATCATGACCTATTGCCGGCAAAGGCGGAGAAGAAAAGGTGGTACTGCCAGCAACCAGGTATTATCTATTTTACCAATTTTGAAATTTCACCCAACGCGGGTCCAAAATTCATTTGAAATCCCATCGACAAAAATAAACTATGTTACCCAACTAAAAATGACAGTCAGGACTCAATAGAATCGATGAATTTTCCAACAAAGGTCATTTTCTTGAAATGTTAATCAAGGTCAAACTTTCAAAAATTGAACTACAAAATGCATAAAGGCCAAAAACTATATCTGGATACATCGGTAGTAGAACCAAAGGACATTTTAAACTAAACTCAACATTTCATGAAACATAATGGTTAGGGAACATAAACGACTTAGCTCTACCACATGGCATATATCATGAAGAAGTGAAACATTTCTTAGAATGCCTCATAGCCTTTCTATTTATAGTTATAGCATGCTTCATAACCATGAATAAGACTCTAAGTGACATGGTGTGTTGGCTTTCCGAGGATTATTAACAACCTAGTGCTCTGATACCAAGTTTGTCACGACCCAGCCTAGAGCCTAGATATGACACGGCGAATAAGAAGTCCAAAAACAACCCAAACAAGCCTCTTGATCATAACACACACATCCTTGGTTTCGGAAGTAAAAGAAACATAAACAAGATTTGAATATATAAATGGAATTGGGACTAAAGGGAAAATCCTTAATAAACATAGAAACATAAGACAGCCCGATAGCATGAGTACATAATAGGCAACAACACCTCTACATTTAGAATGGAGCGGGGTCCAAGACACTCCCCAACCCACCCTCATAGTAACAAATGTTCATCATAGAGAAGGAGTCTCAAGATAACATAAGTAGATATTGTCCTCAGAATTGAGGACTCACCAAAACTTACTTCAAAGGACTGAACTAGCCATGTGAAGGAGGAGGATGATCAAATTGAACTATGATCCCTACATAATGATATCATAGGCATAAAGTATGCATTAGTATATTTGAATATACTAAGTATGCGGGGTGCAATGCAATAAAGATATACGCCAATATAATCAAAATGCATAAGATATAGATAATAGATACAATCTCAATATGTCATGTATGATCAATGATTGAAGTAAACATACTTGTAAAACCTTTAACTTGCATAAGACATATACCAGACATGCATGTGGGAGGAGACCTTAACCAACATAGATGAAGTAGCTACAACTTGGAATCTAACGCATGACACCCCCTTGGTTAGGTGGACGGACATGACACACCCCCGGCTAGGTGAACGAGCATGACACCCCCCTCCCCCGGCTAGGTATAGTCTACTTGCCAAGGTAGTGCACTAGAAGGTTCCACTAGTATAGCAAGGGTGTAATAAATCATCCTATGGTGGCACATAGTTTAGAGACAAAAGACTTTATATAAGAATCTCTTGAGTCGATCCCTCGTCTTAAGCCTCAATCGGTGCTAAATCGACTCCTACGGAGTACTTGAAATTATCATATCTTGTATGACTTGTAAGAAACATGGAAACATGATATGAGTAGCTCTTGAAACATGTTTGACCTCTATTTGTGAGCCTAACTGGAACATAAGAGTAAATAATCATACACGAAGCCTTTCTTTAACATGAATAGCTCACAAGAGGTGAAAATCTTAAAATAGGGCTTAACTTTTAACTTGTAAAATCATAGATATTTCATGAATCTAATACATGCTTCAAAGCCCATAATCATCTTGAAATCTTTTGACATGTAAAAGCTTGCAATAGCACATCAATGGCTTAAGAATTCTTGTCATGACATTTTATCAAACACTTGGTGGGCACATAAGGACACATGCTCTAAAGCATACAAATTCAAGTGTATGGATCATGAAATAGAAAGATCAATGCATTTCAAAATCATTAAAATCATGCCACCAATATTATAGTAAAACGCCATCTTGGTTATCACGAATTTCACATCGAAACTTCACAATTATTCATAGTTTTTCATAACTTGAATAATGTATAATCTCAATAGACATAGATCAACTCATGGAATAAAAATGAGAATAGATATTCATGCATAATCAATTGATACTTGATAAAACTCTAACATAATTTAACTCATAATTCAAAATAAGAGATACCTATAAGTAATACAACTTGAAATCATGCAATTTTCATAAAATAGGAAGGTTGGACTCCATAGGTAAAAGGACCCAATAGATTAAACTCACATACCTTAAACATAGATTTTCTTGAGATAAGCTTGGAGAAAACCTGAAGCTTGGATTGGATCCTTGAGTCCCAAAATTGAGTAGAAATCCTTAGATTTGAATGAGAGATTTGATAGTCTTAGAGAGGTTTTAGAGAGTGTTTTTGAGTGATATAGAGTTGAAAAATGGCTAAGTATGGGAGATTTCACGTTTACATAGGCATAGGACTATGACTCCAATGCCCTTGGCTGAAATAGAAAAACAAGGAAAAACTAATACTGGTCTGTGTCCTTGGCGCGACGCGGACCCATCGCGGATAGCCATTATTTTCTGAAAAATTAGTAAAAATTATTTTTCTCTATGGGTCCTCTAAACTCACAGTTATACCCATTTTCCACTCAATTTTTTCCCCTGATCGAGAATATAAAGTCGTATTTTCAAAAACACACACGAATTTTGTGAAATGTGAAAATTACGATTATGGGGCTTTCCAAACGTGGGCGTTTCTTTGAACACTGAAATCAACTCCTCCAATAATAACCTTCATGTCTCTGTCCATAATGCCTATTCAACCTTCTCCAAGGTGATGAACAGTCCAAGGATACTTGTAGTTGGAATGTGCTCATCACTCTGAAGTACTTCCTAGACCTCCATTAATTTCTGTTTCTCTTAAGACAATTTCTTTTGGTTTTGAAGTTTTGGGGCTTGACCTACCCCGACTTATTCTCTTTTGATTCAGAGTTGTACTATCGTTTTTGCCTATTTATATGCATCTTTTGGTTTTCATACGCATGTTTTGTTCATGTGTGCATTTTTCCTTTTTGATTCTACTAAGGGGGAGAAAAATATGTATGTGTTTGTATTTTATTATGTTTGCATTTGTCTATGTGCTCTGTGTGTGCTATGCTTTGAAATTGTTTTTCAACAGGATAGTAGGAGCATAGAGACAGGGGAGTCAACTAATTAACCATCTTTTAAGGCAGCTAGTAGACAGAGGGAGCTAACTAGCACAAACAGGGAAGTATCCCTAAACTCTATCATGCTAAAATGTCGTCATCAAAAAGAGAGATCTTGCTAGCATATAATATCTTCTGATGATCTCATTTGTAGGAAAAAAAAAGGAAGAAGAAGGACCCATAAGAACTGTGGAACATTCGAAGACAAATCAAAAGGGAAAATGGATGACCTACATGATCTTGGAATATCCTCAAAAAGGGAAGATCGGATGATGGAAGATCCATTACAAAGTCATGGAGAAACTCAAGGAATCATATCCTTGATCACTGCAAATCACATCTAGATAGAAGGTAAGATATCTAGTCAAGTTGGATGTATTCCTAATCAAGGATTCTACAATTTCCTTGATTAGAAGAAATCCCTTGGGTCAAGGAATCTCCAATGGCTAGAATTCGGAGGCCTCTTATAGCAATTCTCTCTTTCTGAATGTTGGACAATTCTCACTAAAATGATCTAGCCTAAAGTATTACTCTTCTACTCAATACAAACATTGTTCAAGTGCGAACAATTATAAAACAAGAGAGAAAATATAGATTTTCTAGACTAGACTATACCGAGAAAGGTTGAAACTCTTATCTGAACATCAGACAAAGAGCAAACAACATCTTTAACCCATTACTCACAATTGAGCTTTAAAGGAACCTTTTTTGTGACCCAAGGGGGATGGATTATTAGTGTTCCGAACTAGTATAAAATTACTTACTGTTGATCTTATTTTTATTAAGATTAATTCTATCTTTGCAAAATGGAACAAAGTTCTAGTTGACTGTCAAGTTAAAATAGTCGACTATCTTTGAAGTTGCAGTTCACCCCCCTTTTGACTATAAAATTTATCGTGCAAATGGGTGTTTACTATGAAACATAAGTTAGATGGATTCATAGAATGATTTAAAGCACGTTTGATGATAAAGGATTATACACAGATCTAGGAAATTGATAATTGGAAGACTTTTGCCACTGTGGCAAAAGTGAATACACTAAGAATCTTATTATTATTGACTGCAGTTTTAATTGGAACCTACAAATAAGTTGATGAGTAAAATATTTCTTACATAGAAACTTATATGAGAAAATCTATATGAATGTGCCACCTAGTTTCAAAAGCAAGAAGGGAATCGTGTGTACATTGAAGAGGGCACTTCATCGACTTAGCATTCACCTCATGCACTGTTTGAAAGATTTACAAAGGTTATGATGAAGTTAGAGTATAGACAGTTAAGGAGATCACACCTTGTTCATACAATACTTAGAAATAAGAAAGGTGGCATTCTTATTAGTTTATGGGGATGATCCTTATAAGTGTTTACTCAAGGAATTTGACATCAAAGAGCTTGAAAATTTTAAAAACTATATATGGCAATCGAAATGTCACACTCAGAACAAGAATTTTTTACTTTCCAACAAAAATTAGTGGTTGATTTGCCGAAATAATAGGAAATTAGGGTATAAAACAGTGGCTACAACAATTAAATATAATTAGAGATAATGCAATGCTCTAGAAGATTTTATGGTAGATAAAGACTTTTATCAAAGGCTTATAGAAAAATTGATCTACTTGTCCCATACAAGATCAGACATTGCATTTGTTGTAAGTGTTGTTACCCAATCAATGTATGATCCTAGGCAAATAGGTCATTAGGATTCTACAAATCTTAAAGGAAGTTCATAAAGAAGGAATATTATTCAAAAGAGGAGACATAATAGAGGCTAATACTAATGCAAACTATGTTGGTTCGTTAGTGGATGGAAGGTCATAGTCTGAATATTGCACTTTCTTAGGAGGAAATTTATTGTGTTAGAGAAGTATAATACAAAATGTAATATCCAGACCATGTGCAGAATCGCAGTTTAGATCTATGGCTATGGGAGTTTTTGAGTTGTGATGGTTAAAGGGGATCTGAAGATAAGATGGGAAGGACCTATGAGACTATATTATGACAATAAATTAGCAATAAGTATAGCTCATAACCTTGTACAAGAGGACTGCACTAAGGAAATTAGGTTGTTAGACAGTTCAGTTGTATCTACACAAGATAAAGTGGATATGTTTAAACAAAAGTTATGCAATGTGTTTCAAGATATAATAAGAAAGCCAGAAATAGAAGATATCCATTAACTTGAGGAGGTGTGTTTGCTAATAAAGGATTTCAATGAAGATATTCTTCATATAAAGATCTAATTCTATAAGTTATTATGATAACTGTTGTAATCTAGGATATCATATCTCTCCTTATGTAAAATATATGATTTGTACAATACCAAATTACATAGGATTTAGGTGATTCTGTTCCACAATCTTTTATGTATGTAAAGCCACGTATGACATAGAAAGATATATAGAAAATTATTATCTTGTATATATACTCCATCATAATGGAGGTTTATGGACACAAACTTTCTCAAAGACTCTATTAATAATAAATCCACAGAAGAGGCAACTATTCTCTTTATTTAACTAAGCATTAACACTTTGTTCAAAAATTCATAAAAGAGTTAGAACTGCGCATTCAAAAATTAGATTGATCAACATCTTCAAATCAAGAGGTTGCTTAACATTCACCACTTCAATCAAATATCGATTTAGAAAGGCACTCTTAACATCAATTTGAAATATCTTGTGCCCCATGTAAGCGGCAAATTCAATTAAGATTTTACTAGCTTTCATTCTTACAAGAGAAAACGTTTCTCATAATTAATTCTCTCTCCTTTATTGTAGCTTTGAACAATCAATCAACATTTATTTATTGTACTGACCCCATTTTCATTCAACTTGTATTTGTACACCTACCTGGTCTCTAAAATTGTTTTGTTAGAAGGTCTAGGAACAAGGTGTCATACTTTGCTTCATTCAAATTGGTGCAACTTCTCCATCATAGAGTTTATCTGATCAATATCCTTCAAGGCTTCGTTCACATATTTTGGCTCTAAGGTAGATATCAGTGCAGAGAATGCAGCCAAATTTCTTGTTTTAGATTTGGTATATATTCTAAAATCTAAGGGAGAAATAATATTATCCATGGGATGAGAGGATTTGTGCTTTCATACTGTGTTTCTTATGGAATACTAAGTATGATTCATTATAAAGCCTCTATTTTCAGAATTATTATTTTCTCTAGTTGATTCGGATCATTTTCTTCAGAAATGTCTTATCAATTAGGTCCCTCCTTAGATACCTTATCCCCATCTTCTCTTTCAAGATTATCTTCTTCGTGAGTTATTGTCACTAGCTGATTCTTTAGTTAAGTTGTCCCTTTGAATTTGAAGCAATTCTTTAATTTCTGAATCATTCTTGTTATTCAAATCCTTCCTTCATACTGATTCATCAAAGCTTATATGGATAATTTCTTTAATGTAAATTGTCCGCTTGTTGTAAATTTTGTATGATTTTGGTGGATGAGTACCCTACAAATACTCGTTCATCACTTTTGGGTTTAAATTTTCCAAGATCATCCTATCCGTTATTGAAAACAAATTAAAGCACTTACAACTAAAGAGTTTAAGATAACTTAACTTGGGATTTTGATTGTTCAGTAGCTCATGTGGAGTCTTATCAAGGATTGACCTGCTTAGACATCAGTTAGTGACATAACAAGCAGTGTTCACAACTTTTGCCTTAAGTTCTTTGGAAGATGAGAATCTATCAATATGCTTCTAGCAATATCAACGAGGGTTTTATTCTTTCTTTCAACTACACTATTTTGTTGAGATGTTGTGATGTATTCCATATTCAACATAAAAATTATCAAGCTTGGCATTTTTAAACTCCACTCCATAATCCAAATTGATTCCTGCAATTTTACTAGTCAGCTTTCTCTGAATTATTTTGTTAAAGAACATCATCACATCACTAAATTCATCCTTAGTCCTCATAAACATCATCCATGCCATAATTACTATGATGTTTTATTTCCTCCTCTGCTTTGAATCTTCATCAACCCACACAAATCTATATAAAGAAATTCTAGAGGTTTGGCAGTGCTTACTTGGTTCTTCTACTTGAAAGAGGATATGGTTTATTTTCCTTGACAACGTCATCACACACTTTATCATCTGCAAACTTTATCTTAGGTTAGATATAGACTAGGTCCTTTAATGATAGCTTATTAAAGAGTGCTGAACTAACATGATAAATTTTATTATGCCATAGATCAACATCTGCACTTAGTGCACTAAGACAAGTTAGACCTTTACAATGAGAACTATCCAAATCATCCATATAAATGTTTTCACACCTTTTTGTAGTCAAAATTATGTCTAGAGAAGTTAAATTTGTGAAATACTGAGAAGACTATATTTCAGCCTATTTACATAATACACATTTTTGATTGAGTGCTTCAGAGACTTCCCAATCCTTCAAAAGTTGAGAATGTAGCCCCTTTCTTATTTCCAAGAGCAACACTCCCTCTTAAAGAGCCTCGAGATAGAGAAAAGTTTCAATCCTTCTAGTGATGTGCTTAGAACATTCAATGTCCATTAACCAACACTAACTACTTTCTCTAGACTTTTCTTTCAGGAAGATTAGGTGTTGCCTTGGAAATCAATTTAAGCTTTAACTCCCAGAATGCAGACAAAGGTGTAATCAAAGTTTAACTAGTCTTGTGTGGTAATTGTTGCTTTCTCATTTTATTGTAAGAACCAGGTCCCATGTTCAAATTTTTCTTTTGCATAGAATATTTTAAGAATTTCTTTTTTGTTTCATTTCCAAGCATCATGGTTCTCCTTGAGATTTCCGTTACAACAACAGCGAATGCATAGCAAATTGTCAATAACAAAAACATATTTGCTATGAGGATTATAAGAAGGATTTAATTTCAAGCATCTTAGATCTTTTCCATTATTGTATCCCTGATTTGTCAGATTTGACAAGATCTTTGAATAAGTTGTCCATTTAAGAGCTTTATTCAGTTCCTCTTTGACCTGGACTAGCTCCCTTCCAAATTAACATTTCCATGGATAATGCCTTCTTTTATCGTGAAATTTCATACTAAGCGCTCAATGTGTCCACTTTTAGTCCTTTCATGTGACTTATTCCTTCATGAGTTGTCCTCAGTCACTCTCAGAACTCTTTAGTATATTCACAGGTAGAGATCATATTGTATTCATCTGGTCCTATACTATATACCAACACCTTCTTTGCTTTGTATGTTTTCTCAGTCTTCTTCTAAACTGCATCACTGTATACCCTTTGTGTATTAGGAATAAGTCAAGTTACTTTTGCCTCTTTAACTTCTTTCATAAGAGTGTAAAGTTCATCAAGAATGATATCTAATTACTCACTATCCTCAACCATAATGAAATCATATATTTCAGTCTTCTACCAACCCTAGTATTATCCGTCTGGTGGTTGGCTAACCTTATAGATTGGGTTGACCAGTCATTTTAGTAGGATTCCTGCTCTAACACCAATTGACAACTTATACGAGTCTATCACGTGTCAAGGGACCATGTCTTTTTAACTATAAGCAATGAAGAACAAAGGTAATGCAGTAACAAAATGAAATAGATAGAACACAAGGAATTTTCTGTGGAAGCCCCTATGTTCAAGGGAGGAGATGATCATGACCAACTCACATGATTTAAGCATAGACTCTACTTGTTCGGTACAATTGATTACAAACTCATTCAATCTTCAGGATAAAACTCTCAATCCCTTCACTATGTAACACCTTTATAACAAAGCACAAAATAATAATCCTATTGCCCACTATGTCAACTACCTCTAGATGATGCAAACTTCAACAACACGATTGAATCTGATTCTAGCTATAACCTTGAGAAAACATAGTTACAAGACAAGAATGATTTAGATTCGTTTATAGCTTCAGGAATAAATCTTACAATATAAGCACATCAAGATGCAACTCGCTAAAGAAAGCTAATAAGCATTTTCATCATTTTGTCTACGGGTCCATTGCTTCTTATTTGTGAGATTTCTTGCTAATATGAAACTTCAATTTAAATGTGAAAATCATGTGTTAGAAAGCTTATGCTTTTCTTTCCAAGTGAGCATAATAAAGTATGGACGAAACAAGCTAGTTGACTCCAATTGCTGAAAACTCTGGATACCTATGATGTGTCTACTAACCACAACAGGTGGTGTCAGCTTTTAGAGTTGTTCCCTATTCTTTGATAAAGATCACACATGGGACTAGGTCCTTTTATCTAGTGCTACAATTTGTGAAATCATAAAATCTCAAATATGAAATAAACAAAAGTAGTAGTACCATTTATTTTTAATGAATAGACTGATCATATTTATTTTTTAAAAAATAACTACTTCATTTATATCAAATGTCATCATCTATTTGACCAATCTATATCAAATATATAATATTTCTTAAGCCATAAGTGTCTAATTGAATATCCAATCGGGACTACCCAGATGACTACATACCATTCTCTTTCAATAAACTTTACGAAACATCCTTTTAAGGTATAATCAACAATTGGTAACATTTCTTTTGCCTTACGAACTTTCTAAGTATCAAGGCATCTGTGAGATACTCCATAAACTATACAAACAAAAGTAAAGACAACTTGTAAAGTAGATTAGAGCTCTGATGCTTACACATTATGCATACTTTGTAGCTTTGCGGATACTGTTAGTACAATAAACAGAGAATTGGAGACTTTCTTTGATGCTACAAGATTGAGACTTTTTGTAGCACTAGAACTTGAGTTTTTCCTTTACCATCCATTGTTCTTTTCAATGCAAAAAGATAAATTTTCTTTTGATCAATCAAAACAAAAGAAAAGTGAATGGGTCTCTGTTTGTGAGTTTATAAAGTAATTCGATTTTGGAATTTAGTAACCCACTACAAAGTAAACCTTCCAAGATTCTGGTTGTTAAACATTCTATTCTTGACACTAGTCTCAATGTGGAGATGGAGAATTCCGTTGATAAAGTATAAACTATCTTCATCTAGAAAAATCCATTCCAAGCTACACCAAATGGGTTCCTATAGCTAATAACCATGCCACTATTGAAGGTGTAGTATCCCTTGTACATTCTCACATATTTCTCCTCTGGATGCATATGAGCTACAAACTCGTATTTAATTATAAATATTGATGACCCTTTCTCTTCCAAGTAAAATAACAATCCAAAACAATGAGGCACAAATTGATGATCCATCTTGCAATGAACTAACAAGAAAACCCCTGTCAACCAAATCACAAGCTAGTGAATAAACTCGACCAGTAGGAAATATGAATCGGTATGTGGAGAGGACATACAAATACAAACTTATGAAAGCTATTGAGTTTGAAATGTCAAGCTCTCGAGTTTGAAATTTCCCAACATTTCGAACTGACAGAGCTTATTCTAAGCTATCCAACCAAATCACAAGCCTATGAATAAATTCTACCACCAGGAAAGAAACTTTGAATAAACTCTACTAGAAGGAAAGAGAGATTTTAAACTCAAGAGCTTTAATAGGTTTGTATTTGTATGTCCTTTGATCTACACATAACGATTCATATTTCCTATAGTATAGTTTATTTGCAAGCTTATGATTTGGTTGGTGAAGGAATTTGGATTGGGTCAACCCATATCCATATTAGTATTTAAAATAATATATTTGTTATATTTATTTAAATATTAATAAAATAAAAGAGACAACTATTTGAAAAAGTTGTGTCCCTTTAGAATTATAAAAGAGCTTTCAGAAAAAATTAACGTAACTTTTTTCTGATTTCTTCTCCTCTTTTCCCTTCAATACTTAAGAAGTTTCTGTGAAGATTATTTCCCTTCAATACTTAAGAAGTTTCTGTGAAGATTATTTGAAGGTTTCTTCTCCAAAAGTGTTGAAAAAACATCTGTAATAAAGTACGATTTTAGACTTTGGCTGAAAGAGTTGATGCTCCTAACCTTCCAATGAACTTGGTTCACTAAACAGTACGTAAGAGTTTGCTAAAGCAATAAAGAGAAGCAAACAATTATAGTGGAAAAACTTCTTGGTCAAGGGAGAAACAACCAGTACCTACACTCGTAGGATTTCAACAACTTCACTAACTTCAAACGAGCAATGTTCAACTTACACACTTGCAACAAACTAAACTCTTGAGAGTCAAACCCACACTCAAGACAACTCACAAAAAGCTAAAACAACTTCTTATAATATTTATCATTAAACAAAGATTCTAAGAAGATTGTCAAATAAACTTGAACAATCAAGAAAACCTAACTCTAGATCTTGTTTGAATGCTCTCGCCAAGTGCCCTTGCTCTTTCTTGAAAGTAGTCGCCAAAATCAGATTGCAAAAGAACTGTCTTTTAGGGTGGATGAATGTATTTATATTGCACCCTAAAGACTTTCCATGTATGACTCCTTTCTTGAGATGGGCACATCATTCTTTTTCATAAAGGAGTCCTTTTCCAATGTTGCTTCCTTCACTGAATCCATTATTTATTGTTTTAATAAATAATGCTTCAGCTTCAACTGGATTCTGCCTAGCTTCAACCTGTTTCTAGCTTATGTTTGTCATCATCAAAACAACATCATCATACCTACACAAATGCTATCAAATTCCCCCTTTTTGATGATGGCAAACCTGTATGCATAGAGAACTTCCCCTTTGGACATCACAAAAAGACAGCAAATAGTAGCACAAATCATAGAATCAAGAAAAAGCAACAGGCGAAAAGTCAAAAATAGTAGAGAGCACAACAACATTAAAACTCAGGATATTATCCATCTATAAAGCTTAGAGTAACACAGTATAGCAAGAACAATAGATATCTACAGCAAAAATAACAAGCAAGCACCAATGCTTACATAAGCATCCAAAAAAAACTTATACACATCCAAAAAATATTGTCTATGGCAGAAGCCAAAAGAAAGATAACAACGAAAAGGAGTGACCCACCGCGAGTTAGGGAAAGGCGTGCACCTAGGAGCCTAAAAAGGGAATCCACTTGCTGATTATGATCCACCTGCTGCTGAAGAAATTGATCCTTAAGTCAGGCAACCTCAGCCTGAGAAGCACCAAGCTGGTCCTGAAGTTCATCAATCCTAGCCTATAGATGAGCCTGTGCAATCTGAGACTTACGAAGTTCTCTCATGAGCTGAGTAATGACGCTAGTGGGCAATGGTAGAATAGGTGTAGCTACAACAATAGTAGGAGGAGCAACCTGATAATTCTAGGGTTGTGTGATGGTCAACTATATCCTTCTTCGTCAAGGCCCTGCCAGTACTAAGTGGAACCTTGAAAGCCTAGAACACATGAGTGAGCAGGTTGCCATAGGCCAATTGATGAGGACCCTCAACTAGATCAACAATATAAGCCATGTGTTGTATAATCAGAGCAGGCCAGTCAACAGGCTCCTAAAAATCAATAGCATTGGCAATACCCATGTCACAAAATGTGGCCTCATGCCTGCGCTCACCCCTAGGAAGGATAACTTTGTGCACCACCTCAAACAACAGCTTCAAGAAGGGTGGCATGTCCGCCTTAAACACCTTGCGAGGGACATCAGTAACCCTCCCCTCAATGAACTTCAAAGTTAGCAAGCACCCAGAGTCCTCCAACCAGGTGCACTCTGCTAGCCCACTATAGGAATACACAAGATCTGCCCAAGCTTAACCTTATCAAACAAAATATCAATCCCCCACACTTGAAGTAGCAACATTCCCAGTAACAAAACCCAAATTTGTGTAAAACTCCTCCACCTCAATCTCAAACACCGGCTTATCGGTGTCACACAGCAAGTCAAGCCAACCCTAAAATGCTAGTTTTTCACATAGTTACATAATCACAGGGTATTCACGTACCTCAGGATGATCACCTGACCTCTAAGTACCCCTTTCGACCTAAAATAGACCTCCTTGCCCAGTTTGTTAAAATTTTCTATATGCTTTTTCCCACGAGTGGAGGAAGGTTCAGGGGTATCATCAGGGGAGGAAGGAACACAAACAGGGCAGGAAGAAGAAGTAGAAGCCTTACCCAAATTGACCCTTTTTCAGCTAGATGATGGGGTGGAGGAGTCGAGCACATGCTTTCTTCTCCTAATAAGTAGACCACTAGGGTGAGGATCAGCAGGCCTTGGAGACACAGGCAAGTCGGGCCACGGATGGTGCGTCGATGTACCTGAGCCAGATGAAATGTCATCCTGAGAATCAGCGGGCTCAGAGGCAGATAGAGGCGTCGTGGATGAGGGGGTGACTGAGGGTTGTGGAGATATAGGCAGAGGTAACACAACCCAGAGAGGAGGTGTGTCAGTGGAGGATGATAAGGGTTCATCAATAAGGTGGTGAAGAGTGGGATGAGGGTCAGGAACCGTTAAGGGAACATATGGCTGGTAGGTTTTGGACAGTAAGGGCGAGGATGATAGGGTGGGAAGTCTAGAGATGATGAAGGAGAGAAATGAGGGGGTTCACTTGCAGTGGTTTGTTACGGGGACGGTGGTGGGGAACGGTTGTTGATAGAGGGTGATGAGTGCAGTTCCTCGTGAGAAATCCTGTGGTGGTGATAGGGTGGTGGTGTTGGAGTCAGTATCGGAGTAATCTACTAGGGACGTCATATTTGAGATTTCTTGTGGAGAGGACTTAGCAACTTTAAAGAAAGGGTATTGTGAGAAATATATGAGCACACAAAAGTTATGAAGGGACTTTCTTGATAGTGGGAGCAAATACCAGGATTGGATTGAAAGGACGTGTGCTGACGCTGCAACCGACGCGACTCTTGTGATCCCATGGAATGATGACCAGTACCTATTCTTAAGATGTTACCCTTCCTGCCAATTTGAGAACCAGATAGATGGAAACAGTATGAGCTATAGACAAATTTTAACTAGATATGCATTCAATAAGATTGTGAAAGCAATGGAGCTGATACACATACCTGATATATGAATACGTGAAGACCAGTTCCCCCTAAGTCGATGCCTCACTCCTAGCAATAGACACTAAGGGTAATATCTTCAGTTCCCCGCTGAAGTTTCCTCCAGCATATCTCTTAGTAGACAGCCTGCAAGCTTAATAAAGTTAGAATAATTGTACAGTGTTTAAAGATCAATATGAGAGTCAATGGGAGAGAAGTCATCAAGTTAGAGCTCCCTAATTAACCCCAAGTGGAGGTGATTCTGCTCAAACTGTTCCCAGCTTAGGGCTTTGATGAATATATCAGCAACCTGGTCCTTGGTTTTACAAAATACCATTTCAATGAATCCCTTCTACACATTGTCACTCAGGAAGTGATGCCTTACATTAATGTGTTTGATACGCTTATACTGAACCGGGTTCTTCGCTATATTCACAAGGCTTATGTTGTGACACATGATGGAATGCATTCAAATTGAATCACAAAATCCACAAGCTGCTGTTTTATTAATAGAAGTTGAGCACAGCATGAGGCCGCAACAACATATTCTTCTTTGGCAATTGACAAGGCAATAGAGTTTTATTTATTGGTCGCCTATGAGACTAGATAAGACCCCAGGAAGTGTGCCATTCTAGAGGTGCTTTTCCTGTCTATAGAATAGTATGCATAATCTACGTCAGCAAAACCAACAAGATCAACAGAGTACCCAATAGGATACCAGAGAACCAGGTCGGTGGATCCTTTTAGGTAGCGAAGAATCTGTTTGACAGTCTTGAGATGTAATTCCTTTGGTTTGGCCTGGAACTGAGTGCACATCCCCATACTGAAAACTATATCTGGTTTGCTAGCAGTTAAATATAGAAGTGACCTAATCATCACTCTGTACTTGGTCTCATCAACATCCACTCTTGTACCATCCTTATCAAGACTTGTGGTGGTAGCCATAGGCGTATCACTTGCTTTGGCATCTGTCATACCGTACTTGGTGAGAAGCTCCTTGATATATTTATGCTGATGAATACTAGTGTCCATTTGTCCATGATCTAAATCCCTAATAAGATATTTAGTTCCCCCATCATACTCATCTCAAACTCACTCCCCATGAGTTTTGCAAATTCTCTGCCTAGAGAGGCTTCAGTTCCTCCGAAGATGATGTCATCCACATAGACCTATACAATAAGTACATAAGCACTCTTTTCTTCAGAAATTGGGTTTTATCAATTGTTCCTCTTGAGTACCCATGTTTCAGCAGAAATTTTGATAGCTGGTCATACTATGCTCTAGGTGCCTATTTCAGTCTGTAAAGAGCTTTGTCTAGTTTGTACACATAGTAAGGATGCTCATGATTTTCAAAGACAAGAGGTTGTTTGGCATACAGTTCCTCCTACAAAGACCCTTTTAAGAATGCGCTCTTGATATCCATCTGATATAGTTTGAATTCCATATGAGCAGCAAAGGCTATGAGAATAGAATGGCTTCGATGCAGGGAACTAGAGCAAAGGTCTCATCACATTGAATAGCCTACTCTTGATTATACCCTTGCACCATAATCTGGTCTTATTCCTTGTGATATTTCGTTGTTCATCCAGCTTGTTCCTGAAGACCCATTTCGTGCCGATAATGGTTCGATGTTCAGTAGTTGGGACCAAGTGCCAAACCTTGCTTTGTTCAAACTATAAGAGTTCTTCCTGCATGGAACATATCCATTATTGATCCTGCAAAGCTTCTTTTGTGTTCTTAGGTTCAATCAGGGATACATATGCAGAGTAGGCACACATGTTTTTCAGCTTTAACCTGGTAGAGATGCCTAAATCTAGGGGTTTCAGCAGGTTCTCAAGAGGATGAGAACTCTTGTGCTTCCAATTGCTACCTACTTCTTCAAGCATAGGATTATTGGTTGTAGCATCCGAAGGACTAGGTTCGATAACTAGTGTTGTTCCTTGAGAGCCATTTTCGGTGTTATTCACTTCTGGAGTGGGTGCTTCACTCTCTCCATTTCCTTGATCTGGTGGACGTGGTCCACTTCCCTGTTCCATATCATCCTCATCATCTGACTCCTTCCAGGTGAGAGCTCCTGCTTCCTTTTGTGTCTGTTCCTGCAAGACTTTCTCGGCCCCTTGATTGGCCTCATCAAATATAACATGTGCACTTTCTTCTACGCATCTGGTTTTTTAATTGTACACTTTGTAAGCTTTGCTATGAGATGAGTACCCAATGAAGATTCCCTCATCACTTTTGGCATCAAACTTGCCTAGAGCATCCTTTCCGTTATTATGTACATAGCAGACACGGCCAAAGAACGGAGATGTGCTAGGTTTGGTTTTTTGCCTTTAGGTAATTCCTAGGGGGTCTTATTTAGGATGGGTCTGATGATGTATTAGTTGATGAGGTAACAGGCAGTGTTCACTCAGCTTTAGCCTAGAAGCTTTGCAAAGATCACTAGCTATCACCATGGTTCTGGCATATCTTCCAAAGATCTGTTCTTTCTTTCCAACCCATTTTATTGAGGAGTTATAGGGTCTGAGAAGTTGTGAGTCACCCTATTTTCAGCACAGAATGTGAGAAACTTAGAGTTCTCGAATTATGTACCATGGTTAGTTCTCAAGCTTTTCAGTTGGAAATTTAAATTCTATTAGACCATCTTAGCATATACAACAAACATATCAAACGTTTCATCTTTTGATTTTATAAAGAAGGTCCAAGTGAATCTTGAGTAATCATCTACAAGGATGAAGAAATACCTGTTACCACCTCTGCCCAGCACTCTCATGGGTCCACAGAGATCCATATGAACCAGTTCGAGTGGCCCATTGATGCTAACCAACCTTACTGTATGAAAGCTTCTCTTGATATGCTTACCTTGAGCACATGCTCCACACACTTGATCTTCACTAACTTTTCCTTCAAGAAGTCCCAGAACTAGATCTTTAAGGATCAGTTTATTTATTTTGGAGAAACTGACATATCCTAGTATCTTATGCCATAGGGAGGAAGTGTCACTCATGGTGCTCAAGCACTTCATCTCTGGTTGACATGGACCATTGATATTCATTTTGTACACATTCTTGTTCCTCATTACCTTGAGGATTAGCCTCTTGGAAACTGCATTCGTCACCTTGCACTCTGATGCAGTGAAGAGCATGTCATTTCCTTTGTCACACATTTTAGATAGGCTTAGAAGGTTGTGCTTCAGACCTTCCACATAATACACATTTTCGATGCATTTGGACATAGAGGGTCCCATCTTTCTAATGCCTTTAATTTCACCTTGTTTTCCATTTCCAAAGCCAACGTTTCTGCCTTGGAAGTCACTCAGTAGAAGGAAGTTGCGTTTGTCTCCCGTCATGTGCCTGGAGCATGCGCTATCCAAGTAAAACTGCTTCTATTTTCCTTCTACAGGTACCTGCACAATTAACAAAGGTGAGATTTGGGTACCCAGATCCACTTGGGTCCTTTTTCATTGTAAAAAGGGTGAATTAGATCCCTTCTTGCCTAGGCAGGAAGATTCCTGTCGGCTTGTCTAGCACTGATGGTTTTGACAAAGTATCTACTTTCATTATTGAACCAATGAGATGTATGAGGGTGTCTTCTACCTGACTGATTCCTGTTGGTTCCTGGGGGTATCTTTCTTCATTATCGAACCAACTAAGCCTGGGGGGTATCTTCTTCCTGACCTATTTTTGTTAGTTCTGTGCGGGTATCTCCTTGTTGTCCTATTCCTATTACTCCTATGAGAATACCTGTCCTATTCCACTTCTTGGATTACCCCTTTTATTGTTTCTGTTAATGTAAGATATGTTACTGTTTATGGATTTGGCATTTCTATTGCAGATCTATCTCACATGTTCAGACATCCCACATAAGGTACATAGATCCCCCATGATCTATAGCTTGGTTCTTAGGTTATTTGGTTTTGAACCCAATCCCAAACTTGGTGGTGGACTGACCTTGTTGCATATCCTCGAATATAGCAGTGAACTTGGTCCACTTCATAATGTGTTTTAATTTGACTTTGGTCTGGTCAAGTTTTTTCAGGATAACCTCATTCTTATGACTCATGTTGCCTAGCTCTTCTCCTAACTTTTTAACCTTTTCTTCCACATCAGATTGGGTCACACTCATAAAATTTTTCTCCTTCCTAGAGGGCTTAAGACTGTCAATCTCTGACTATAGTTTTTGAGTGACATTCTCAAGTTCAACATTCTCAGTTCTCAATAGAGCATAGTCTTCCAAAAGAAGGTCCTTAGAGTCACAAACGGTCAGATAGGCTTCAATTAGGACATGTGACAAAGACTCAAGCTTTTTCTTGGAATAAGTATGAATATTAACTTTAGCTTATTCAATACTCACCTTGGTATCCAGCAAAGCATCATCCGGATCAAGAGAACCTGTTCTTGCCATTAGCGCCAAGTTCTCCTTCCCAGCTTCAACTTTATCAATTTTGGGATCAGCAGCCTCAATTTTCTACTCCTTATCTCCTCATCATCGGACTTCTCCATGGCAACAAGAGCAAGAAATTCATATTTCTTTGGTTTTTCAACTGCCGTGTGAGATTGATTTTCCAGAGTCTCGTCATCTGATTCTTCACCTGGATTGCCCGCTAATACAACCAATGCTCTTTGCACTAAAAGATCCACTTCCTGACTGGTCATCCTTTTGTCTTTACGAACATAGGGTTTAGCCTTGGTTTCTTTAGGCTTATCTGGGTTGTTCTTCTTGTACTCAAGTGCCCAGATTGGACAGATTAGATGAAGTGGTCGAGGCTACCATACTTATGGCATAATTGTTCCCTCCGATCCTTTTTAGCAGTACGTTGAGGGTCCTTCTTTGTCCAGCATTTCCTCTACTTAGTAGCTGCTAGAATTTCTTGGTAATTAAGTCCATATTTTATTCTTTATAGTCCTTTTTTTCAGCTTTCAGAGCCATGTTCTTGTCCTTCCTCTTGTTATTAAGTTCCTTTTCCTGATTCTTCTTGAACTCGTAAGTAACTAGAGTTCCTAACAGCTGATCCATAGACATGTTGTCTAGGTCCTTGGATTTGATGATAGCTTCAACTTTGCTTTCCCAGGATTCAAGTAACACACACAGTAGCTTTCGGATGTCCTTCCTAGTGGGGATGACTTCACCCAAGGAGTAGTTCATTGACGATAGCAGAGAACCTAGTTTCCGTCGCATGTATAGTCTCACCTTTACGCATTCTGAACAACTCATAATGCCATTGAGATTGTCCATCTTAGCCTTCTTCACTTGAGACGTGCCTTTGTGAGTGAGTTCCATAGTATCCCAAAATCTGCTTAGCATCATGGCATGATTGTGTTGTATTTGTTGAGACTGATGCCACATAGTAAGATCTTCTTATCCTTGGCATTGTTCTGAATGTCAATCTTGTCAGCATCATTCCATTCACTGCATTCCTTAGGGGAGCACCCTCAGTAGAGGCATTCTTCATTGGAAGAGTCGGTCCATTGAGCACCATGTTCCAAAGATCAGGATGTTCTCCTTCAATATGATTCATCATTCTAGTTTTCTACCAACGATAGTATTGTTCGAAAAAATGGTGGTCTAGATTGAGAAGCTCCTTCTTGTGTCGTAGGTGGGGTTGCCATTATCTTTTCAAGAACCTTGTATGAGAAGTCCTGCTCTGATACAAATTGAAAGGGTTGATGCCCCTAACCTTCTGATGAACCTGGTTCACTAAACAGTATGTAAGAGTTTGCTAAAGCAGTAAAGAGAAGCAAAAAATTATAGCGGAAAACCTCCTTGCTCAAGGGAGAAATAACTACTACCTTCACTCGTAGAATTTCAACAACTTCACTAACTTTAAATGAGCAATGTTCAACTTACACAACTTGCAACAAGCTTAACTCTTGAGAGCTCTCAAGACAACTCACAGAAAGCTGAAACAACTTCTTACAATATTTGTTACTAAACAAAGATTCTAAGAAGATTGTAAAAAAAACTTGAACAATCAAGAAAACCTAACTCTAGATCTTGCTTGATGTTCTCGCCAAGTGCCCTTGCTCTTGCTTGAAAGTAGTCGCCGAAATCAGATTGTAAATACACTGTCTTTCAGGGTTCATGAATGCATTTATATTGCATCCTAAAGACTTTCCATGTAGGACTCCTTTCTTGAGATAGGTACATCATTCTTTTCGATAAAGGAGTCCTTTTCCAACGATGCTTCCTTCTCTAAATCCATATTTATTTGTTTCCATAAGTAATGCTTCAGCTTCAACTCGGATTCTGCCTAGCATCACTTGTGCACATACAATGGACCTGCTTCGTCCAACCTATTTCTGGCTTGTGTTTGTCATCATCAAAATAGCATCATCATACCTTCACAGATCCTAACAGTGGCTACTTCGATGTAGTTCGTCTTTGTATATGATTATACTTTCTAACAAGTAAAACAAATTTAATGATCCTACAAACAAAGTGTTTGATTAGATTCTACATTGGTATCTGAGCATATGTTATTTGTTTCCTACATCATCACTTTATAGGAAGAAATTTAATAATAGTTGTAGAATTTTTTGGATATCTCATCTATTTTTTTGAAAAGTGATTGTAATATGGTAAAGAAATTCACTATCAAAAGTTGTTGATTGAATTAAAAAAATATGGAAATATGTTGCCATTGTGATGTTTTCCATAGTATGTTTTCTTGGTTTTTTATCGGTAAAAAGGTTTGCCCGTGTACTTTGTTTTGCAGTAGCCCTTTACTCTTAAAAAAGAATTTGATCATGTTTAGTTCTTTTGAATTTTCTTAATGCGTTTTCAATTTTTTTTCTCTCCAAACTTCTTTAACAAGAAAAAATCATCAATGGTCTATATTGACCTTAAAAATTTTAAGAGGAGTGTTGCCAGATTGTGAAAAAGAAGGTTGATGCATAGTATTGAAGTTTATTTTTTTAAAAAAAAATTGTTCAAAGATGGTATTTTTTTAATTATAGACACTCGATTGTCTTAAATTCTGAAAGTATATCATAACTTTTTTGGAAAAAGTCCTATAAATTTGCTTTATACAAATGGTTATATAATTTTTTTCATGTGTTGTTTGGCCTAATCATTTTTTATATGTATTACAGAAAATCATGGTATTGATAAGGACATTTTTCACAAAGCAACAGAAGGATCGGATGAAAGCTATGATTGACAATTTGGTTAGTCTCCCACTAGAATTCAATGTCGAAGATGATGATGTCACGAGATTTGTGAAACACATAACTTGAATTAATGAGTTAATTCAAGAAATTGTGTGGGTCGGGGGCTTATTAACCACAAAGAAGAAGTATATGGCCTTGCGATATGCATTGTCAGAAGATTTCCAAAAGAAATTACTTGACAAATCTTGGGATCAGTTGAATCTCAAAAGATCGAGGTCTTACAAGTCATTGGTCCTATATTTTATGGATGAATATGTTGACTTGAAAGTTAAGAAAAATGTGTGTCATTCTGATTGGTTGCATGTAAGATATAAATTGCCTTTGGAGTTGCGTATAGATTTGATTTTATCTATTCATATTCACAAAGAGATATTAGAGTAATCATATGTATTATATTTGTATAATGATTGTTTATATGTAACATGATTTATGTGAATTTATATGTTAATTATTATTAAGTGTTCTATATATGTTGTAGAATTTATGAATATTTAATTTTGAATTTATGTGATTTAAGATAAGTGACCCTTAGATGATTGAATGTATTAAATTTATGACATATTAAGATCCAGATGATGGTTGAGAACTTAGTAAACTTTCGAATCTGAACCTAATGTGAAACGAATATTGACATAGTTAATTCTTTTAAGAATTATTATGTATATAAATTTAGGCTAAAACAATGTTCACAATTGTCTCATTTTATTTTATGCTTGTTTAAATCAGTATGTCAACTATTGCAAAGAACATTATTGCTAAGCTTAAAAAAAGTGATAAGCTTAACGATGATAATTGTAAAGCCAAGTATATCCTGGAAGAGCAAGAAGCTCTTAAAGCTCTAAATGTGTCTTGGACTCTTCCCGAAAATGGTTATACCCTCCAACATGTGAAAGTCATAAAGAAGCCTAAGATTAGTCAACAAGGAGAGAAAAATGTTGCTGCTCAAGAGGAAAATGTTTCTATGGCTAAGCTTAAGTGCTATAATTGTAAGAACAAGGGACACTTTGCTTATGATTGTTCTAAGCCTAAGGTAAATGATATCATGAACAATTTTACATAGTGATGTAAATGTTTCTTGTTCTGTCTTTTTAACTGAATCACTTCCTATGTGGATTGTAGATTCAGTAGACACAGAACATATAGCGATAGATAGAGATTATTTTGTAGATTATCGACAAATTCCACGAAGATCTAAATGAGTATATGTAGGAAACAACTCCAAAAAGAAGGTCAAAGGGATTGGTACCTGCAAACATAAAATATGAGGTGGCCAAATTCTGCTCCTACATGATGTATTATTTGCCCCAACGATTCATCGTAGCCTAGTCTTTGTCCGAATGTTGATTAAAATGAGTTTTAATTTTTTTTTCTTTCATGAACATGGTAGGGTAAGGTAAAATATGGAAATGGTTATTTTTATGATTAGTTTTCTATATTGGAGGTTTGTCAAAGTATCAATAATGATATCTATTTTTTCTTATTTACGTCTTCTAAATATGAGAGCGATGTAAATACATGACAAACAAGGCTTATCCATATTGGCCAGCAAAGAATGAACCGCTTAGCCAAAGAAGGTCTGCTTGGCACAATACATAAAGTAGAATTATCTACTTGTGAATCTTTCCTAGATGGAAAAACTACAAGAAAACCATTTGGGAAATGCACAAGAGTTGATACTCCATTGCTATTATTCATTTTGACATTTATTGTCCAATAAATGTAAGGGTACGACATAGTGCTGTTTATTTCATCACCTTTATTGATATTTTACATGATTTGGTTATGTATACTTGATTTCTCACAAATCTGAAGCTTTGAGTTGTTTTATTAAGTTTATGAACTTAGTTGTTGAGAATCAATTGGACAGAAAATAAAAGCTTTAAAAACCAATCGAGGAAGGGAGTATTTGTCTGATGTATTCAAACAACTTGTGATGAAAAGGGAATTCAAAGGAAATTAACTACTCTTGATGCTCCACAATAAAATGGTGTTGTAGAATGATGAAATAGAACCTTGTTAGAAATGGTTAGGTCAATGATGGCACAAGCAAAATTGCCAATCACCTATTAGGGTGATGCTTTGCTCACTGCTGATTTTGTACTTAATCATGTCCCTTCAAAATCAATTATGACTGCACCATACAAATTATGGACTAAATGTAAGCCCAATTTATGCTTTTTAAAGCCTTGGGATTATGTTGCTTTTATTCATAATCCTTCTCAAAATGGAAAATTAGGCTCAAGAGGAAGAAAATGTATCTTCATAAGATACACTGAACAATCTAAGGGTTATGTGTTCATTGGGGAACAAAATAGTGGAACTGTAACTGAAATTGAATCATGTGATGCCACATTCATAGAGAATGATTTTCCTAAGCAGGGAGAGATAGTTCATGACTTATCTCTTTATGAAACTACGGACCAGATTATTTTCACTACCGAAGATCAAATGGATTTAAGTGGTTATTAGTTTAATGATAATGGATTAGTCCCTATTTCTACAAACACACCATATGTATTAAATACTAATGATATTGTTGGTATGAGTGGGAGTAACTTAGCAATTGATAAATCAATTTGTCAATCTCAACCTCGATGAACAAGTCGTCCACAAATTCCTCATCGTCAAGTTGAGATCAAAGGGGAAGCATTTATAGTTACTCCTGATGATGAATAGCCAAGAAATATAAATGAGGCTCTTACATGTCCTGCTAAAGAAAAATAGCTAAAAGTAATGGAGGAGGAAATGGTGTCAATAAAATCTAACCAAGTGTGGAAATTGGTTCATCTACCAATAGCCGAAAAGTTATTGGAAACAAATGGGTTCTCAAAATCAAGCGTAAGGCAAATGGTAGCATTGAAAGATTCAAAGCTCATCTAGTAGCTAAGGGTTACACAAAACAAAAAGGAATTGATTATGAAGAAACATTTTCACATGTTATGCTCTTTACTTCAATAAGATTAATTTTATCTAAAGTGGTTGCGTTGAATCTTGAATTACATCAAATAGATGTGAAAACTGTATTTCTCAATGGAGAACTAGAAGAAGAAATTTACATTGAACAACTTGTAGGTTTCATGAAAAAAGGCGAAGAAAATAAAGTACATCGACTTTAAAATGGCCTTAAAAGATCTTCTAGACGATGGTACTTACATTTTCATGATGAGATCATATCATATATATTTGTTATGATTCATGAAGACTATTGTGTGTATATCAAAAGATTCAAAGATAAGTTTGTGATTTTATCATTGTATGTAGATGACATACTAATAGTTGCAAGTGACATTGATCTTATAAAACAAATGAAAGAGTGGTTATCGTCTACTTTTGAGATGAAAGATATGGGTGAAGCAGCATATATTCTTGGAGTTAAGAATTCAAGAGATCATTTAAAGAGATTATCATCTCTTTCATAAGAACCTTACATTAAGAAGTTCTTGAATGCTTTAATATGCAATATTGTAAACCCATAAACACTTCATTTTCTAAAAGTGAAGCTTTGAACCGAATGATGTGTCCTAAGACTCCATATGAAAAGGAACAAATGAGAAAAGTTCCTTATGCTAATGCAATCGGAAGCCTCATGTATGCTATGATGTTTACTAGCCCACATATTTGTTATGTTGTTGGGTTAGTTAGCAGATATCAATCCGATCCAGGACCGCAACATTGGCAAGTGGTTAAAAGGATATTGAGATATCTTAAAGGCAGAATCAACTATACTTATGTTATCAAGGAAAGGATCTGCAACTCAAAGGCTACACAGATGTTGATCGGGGAGGAGATTTATATGAGCGAAAATCCACCTCTAGATGTGCATTCTTGCTTAATAATTGCGCCATATCATGGATTAGCAAGAAGCAGTCATGCATAGCCTTGTCCACTATGGAAGCTAAGTTTGTTGCGCTTTCATCTGTTGTACAAGAAGCTGTTTGGCTTAGGCATTTTCTGATTTACTTGGGTGTATATAACAATATTTTTGAGCCTGTCGTAATTAGTTTTGATAGTCAGACTACAATAGCCTACACGAAAGATCCAAAGTACCATGGGAAGACGAAACATATTAACATTAGTATAATTTTGTAAGAGACATGGTAGCACAAGGAATTGAACATGAAATACATATCTACGCATCAAATGATAGCAGATCCCTTAATGAAACTCATAGCATATGATTCTTATGAAAGACATGTGAAGTCACTGGGTTTATGTAGATGTTGATGTATTTTTTATTTTCCGAGACATGTTCATGTAAATTCACATTATTAAAGTTAATGTTGATTTAACGCCTACTTTTCCATCCTTGTTGGTTCATATATATATATATATATATTAATATTATTTAGTGTACATAAAATTCTAAGGATAGAAAGTATGTCAAACAGACAAAAAGATTGGCTTATTTAGACAGGCAATCATCTCTATTGTCTAAGTGACAAGTAGAGATAAGACAGTTATAAACTAATTATTTTTAGAAGTGATGATAATAGAGAGCTGAAAGTTTATAATTAAAATATCGCATGTTAGTTTGTATTTAATCATGTGAGATTGAAGTGAGTTAGTCTATTTTTAATGTCAGATATGAGTTCTGAAGAATAAATAAAGGAGTAGATTTGTGAACTTAAAATTAGACATGAGTTGTCTTTCTTATTATCTGCACAATATTTTTATTAATAAAGGACGTACGCTCCATGGGAAAGGAGTCAGTACTGTGATACATGTTTCATACCATGTAAGCATAAAGTCACCCATAAGGGTGATACAAGTTTAGTCTCTACTTGCTACTGTTTGAAGCCCTAAAGATTATAAGTAATTTTCATATTGTACTCTCATGACTTAAATCAGTTTCTTGAGATTCAATTTGGTGTTCGCTATCTTAGTTTATTGCCAAGAGATTATGTTTGATTTGGTCTGGCAGAATATTTCTAGAATATCATATCACGTTGAGATTAAGAGATTTTGAGATGAGGAAGATTATTGGATATTATCACATCAATTATGTTCATTGACGTCCTTTACGTTTGTCTGCGAGACTAGTATATAATGATGAACTCAAAATTAAGAGAAAGAGATAATGAGAGATACGAATGTAATAAATGATCTAGGGTATTGCATACTATTATCTACTCTAAGTTTCATTAATTGAGATATTGTATATTCCTAACAGATGTATAGCAACAAAGCTCTCGAAATATACATTGGTCACACGGTCTAGTCGTACGTATGAATGTTACAGAATAGGAATGAGAGTTTACCCACTATGTGTGAGTGGGAGGTGAAGGAATTTGGATTGGGTCAACCCATATCCATATTAATATTCAAAATAATATATTTGTTATATTTATTTAAATATTAATAAAATGAAAGAGACATAACTATTTGAAAAGTTGTGTCCCTTTAGAATTATAAAAGGGCTTTCAGAAAAAAGTAACGTAACTTTTTTTTGATTTCTTCTCCTTCTCTTTTCTCTTCAATACTCAAGAAGTTCCTGTGAAGATTCTTTGAAGGTTTCTTCTCCAAAAGTGTTAGAATAATATCTGTAATAAGGTACGATTTTAGACTGTGGCTATTTCGGTGCAGTTCATTTTTTTATATGATTACACTTTGTAACTAATGAAATAAATTAAATGATCCTGCAAACTAAGTGTTTGATTAGATTCTATAGTTAGATAAGGTCTTTTCTTGTCAGCTCATTGTTAAATGAATTATCAATTTGCATCGCATTGCTTCCAATTAATTTTGGGG
>JAOTQR010098758.1:0-11721 GCA_025774065.1 Solanum ossicruentum | reverse complement strand
GATAAGGTCTTTTCTTGTCAGCTCATTGTTAAATGAATTATCAATTTGCATCGCATTGCTTCCAATTAATTTTGGGGGATGCAACAGAAGGGATCACTAATATTCATGGTTGAATACGAGTTTTGTAGCTCGGATTCATCCAGCAAGGAATATATGGGAATGTACAAGAGATACTACTACTTGTGACATGGCTATTGGTTGCAGGGACACATTTGGTGAGGCTAGAACACATTGTTGTACGAAGATAATTTATACTTCATCAATGGAATTATTTATCTTAGCATTGAGATTATTTTCAGTGAATAGAATATTTAGTAGCCTGAGTCTTGGAAGGTTTATAATGTAGTGGTAATTACTTCTAAACTCAGCAAATGAGAAGAGAATCACAAGAATAGTCCATGTGTTTTGATCATGCAAAATACATAAGTATAGGTATGCCAATGGTAGCGACATAATCCTATACTTACATCCTTTACATGTTCACTAGATTTTTTGAGGTATTCTTGGAGTGATATTCCACAACCACTCGAGCAACTAATCCGTGAATAATATAAGGTATATTTGAACCAAGGACCTTGACTTTTTCATTGTACCTAGAAAAGGAACTAGAACTTGCACACAACACTCTTTAGCCTTTTTGTGACATATGAAATCATTCTCAAGTCATAAAGCTTTTTTCTGTAACCTCAACATAATTCCTATCATCAAAAATTTGTATAAAGCTTTAGGCAACAGAAAATAAAAAAAAAACTATGAAGGTAGAGATGAAAGCGTTGGAGAAAATAAAACTTGGAGAATTGTGGGATTACCAAAATGAAGAAAGTTCATCATGTGCAGATGGGTGTTCACTATGAAATATATGTTAGATGGATCCATAGAAAGATATAAAGCAAATTTGGTAGTAAAAGATTATAGACGGATGGGTAATTATTGGAAGACTTTTGCCCTTACGGAAAAATGAATGTAGTGAAAATCTTGTTATCATTGACTGCAATTCTAATTGGAACTTACAAACAATTTGACGTAAAAAAACTTTCTTACATAGAGACTTATACAAGAAGATCTATACGACTGTGCCACCTGGTTTTGAAAGCAAGAAGGGGATGGTATGTACATTGAAGAAGACACTCTACAGATTAACCAATCACCTCATGCATGATTTGAAAGATTTACAAATGTTATGATGAAGCTATGGATACTAGACAAGGTATACCTGGAAAACTCATGAAATCTAGCCTCATTATCAAATATCGAGATCGATCCCTGCTGAGTCCCATCAAACTTCTCTTGATGGTTGTCTTGGAGGCTATAAGGCACGAACCTCCAGAAAAACCTCAGTAAACTGCTCGCTAATCATAATTAGTGATCCAACAGGTCTACGAGCCAAAATCGATCTCCACTATTCCTTAGCTAAGCCAGTGAACTGATAGGAGGTATAAGCAACTCCATGAGACTCAATGATAGCCAAATTACAAAATCAATCTTGGCACTTTGATAAGAAATCATAGGCTCTATCACAGAGCATACCATCAAATCTGGGGGGAGCCAATCGAATAAATCTCTCGAAACTCTTTTTCTAGGCAATAGACATAGCAAGGCTAGTAAAACATGGTGGCACCATAAATTTGGGTGGTGCAATTGATGGTGTAATGGACAACCAATGAAGCTATGAACTAGTACTCGACCGAGAAGTATAAGGCAGAATAATAGAGGCCATAGGAGGATTTGTTGGGGTTGATGAAAGACCAACAGGAATTATAGGTGGATGCTAACCAACACTGTAGAAGTCAGTGCATCAATAATGACGGGAGTAGAAGAGGCTCCCTCAAGTGTGGCTGATACATGTAGAAGTAGCTCCTGAACTAAGGGCATAGCATCAGGGGCCGATGATGATGAAACAGGGTTTGTGGGCCCTTCTAACTCATACTCAGTCCATCGAGAAGTTGATCTAGCCTTTCCTCTAGGTGGAGATACCCCTCTAAGACGTCCTCAACCTTTGGCCCTACCACGAGTATTTCCTCGACCATGAGTGGGTGTCACACCAGCTAGCTCAAGCTTGCCCACCAAATTGTTGAGCTCTAGTAATTGGCATCTGCATAGAAAGAGTAGATTAGATACTTTCAGAATTGTTATATAGAGAAATGCACGAATAGAAGTAAGACTAAAAGATTTTCCTATCAAGTGCCCAGTAGCCTCCCAAAGATGGGTATAGAAGTCTATATACCGATCCACGAGACTCTACTAGACATCCCGCTCTTGACTCATAGCCTAACAACCTAGAGCTCTGATACCAAACTTGTGATGACCCAAAATCAAATCAAGACTAAAGAAAAATAAACCAAAGTAAAAGCAACTACAACACTTAATTTAAATCCAAAAACCTAGAGTCATCAGTACATAAGCTTCTAAGTAATATGAATGAGTAAATAAAATCTATATCATATGGAAAATAAATAGTCTGATATAGATAACAACAAGGTGAAGTCTCAAAGAAACATCGGCGACTTGAAGTTTGAGTCTCATCACTGAATTTGGAAATAATACAAAAATGCACAATATAAGATCAACTACCCTATGGAGTCTCTGTGCTCAATCTGCAGGGAGGAAACAAAGTAAGGGTCAGTACACCAAATGTACCTAGTTGGTTCGATCGACTGGGTAGGAGGAATCGATGAAACATGTAATAACTAAGAGTTATATCACCTGCAACGAAGGGAAAAGTATACTATATATATAAGTAGAATAATATAGCAATAATAAGCAAAGATGCAATACAAATGTAAGGTATGAATACAATGCGCCGGTGTATACATCTATTGAGCTAAGGTTACCAGGTAGAAGTCATGGGGGTCTCGTCAGACCATATAACAAAATCTCTCAATCACTATATCTCAACCTTGTCACCTGCCCGTGGTCAAGGGGTTTTTAAAATATGGTACAATCTCCACCTTGCCACCTGCCCATGGTTAAGGGCTTTTATAGAAAGGTAATATAATATTTCAAAAAGTGGTACATCTTACCCTTGCCACTTGCTCATGATCAAGGGGTTTTATAAATTATGGTACAATATCTCAATACTTCACACCTGCTCATGGTCAAGGGGTGGTACAAATGCAATATGAGTTGAATACATGTCGATGCCTCAGTCAAGATATATAACAATATATAATAAGAATATCGAATAATAACCGTCATAGGATTAGGGATATAATAGCAAGTGTCACAATTGGAACTACAACTCACCACCATGTCTCAAAGCACCACACTTTCATCAATAGCTAAATATATTAAGAATACTGAACTTTACAAGTCCCCAAAATATACATATAAGTCCCAGAAGTACCTGAAATACTACCAATTATCAGAAAGTTCCTCAAGTAATATTACAAGTCTCATTTATCACCATAATAGCAAAAGTGGCTCAAATATCAAGGGAACATCTCAAATTGCCAGCAAATCAACAATTTACCCAATTACAATGCAACTAATATCACATTTTTCACCAAAATAATATCATATCAATCCAAATCTTAAAATTATTACATAAACATATCCATTAACTCAAATTTAGCACCAAAAAGTTTAGCTGAACCTACCTCAATGCCGAAACAGCACTTGAATCAAGCATTCGATCAGCTCAAACCTTGAAACAAGCTTCAAATCAACGAGCCAATATAAAGAATAGATTATACGCATCAAGAGAAGAACTTTGATACCCATGTTCGCACAAATTGGCTTAGGGACAAAATGGTTAAAACTAGGATTAAAATTCAAAGTTCTCGAATCTAGAAATTATGATTCTATGCTAGAAAATGAGTTCATGAGTGAAAATCTCAATAAAATCAAGTTCAAATTGAGGGAGAAATCAACAATTAAAGTTTCCAAAGTCAAGGAAAACCCAATTTTAAATATCCAAAATCATGAAATTCAAGATAAAATCAAGATAAAAGTAATAAAAATTTATCAATTTGATGTTAGAAGCACTTGCCAAAATATTTCCCCCAAAAAGTCTCTGAAAACATTTCCCAACAAAGCTTGAAAATGTTAAAAATGGAAGAAATGGGTGTTTTCTCAAATAAAACCTGATCAGGCATAAATACTACTCCATGAACATAGGAAAGGATCCATGAACTCAGAGCATTGGAAAAAGAAAAGCTCTGCGAATGTAGAGCTCAACAGTGCATACCTCCGCGAATACAGAGCTGGGACCCACAATGTGGAGGCCACTGACCTCAATCCTCTACTAACACGGAGAGAAATGGGTCATGCACCAGACACAGAATTTCAGCTGTAATTTCCAACTTGAAATGGGCCTCCGGGGTCAATTCGAAAACCAAATTACACAAATTAGACATATATCCATGCCAAAAATAATGATCCGGACTCAATGAAATTAGCAAATTTTCGAGGTCTTCTCTAGATAGTTACTGATACAAATCATTAAAACTAGTTTAAAAGTCAATATACCAAATCTACCCTCGAAAAGTTCAAATATTATAACAAGGCCAATTTTAGTGCTAGTTTCACCATCCAAAATTACTGGAATTGTCAGAATTTCAATTCGAGCTTCTAAACTCCAAATGTTGACCAAAGTCAAACTTTGGCTTCAAAAATAATTGAAAATGCAACTTTAGGTCCAAAATCTATGTTTTAACTCCAAATTAAATTTCGTAAATTCTCCTAGATGATTTGACATTTCAGTGCTAATGGCATCAATAGAGTTTCGATCTGACACCCGAAACTTAGAATGATACAAAACCTCACTTTTTCAACAACTTAAGCTTCTAAAAATATCAAAACTCATATTTTTCACTTTTAAAACACAATATCTCCGTTCCAACAAACAATAGTTAAAAATAGGCCCAAAGCAACTTACAAAAGGATAAAATGGTAATTTTCACAAATAAGCTCAAAAATGACCAGCAAGGTCATTACATGACTCTTCCTTCAAAATCATTAGCCTACATTATATCTACCACTTTAAGCCTTTTGTTTTTCTATTCAACACCTATACTTGGTCTTTACTAACACAATGACACATCAACATCAACATTTACTTCATTCTTATTTGATTGTATTCTATCTCATACTAACTAACAACTCTTGCTATACTTTCCATCATGAAAATCAAGCGATACGTACTACACTTTAGTAAAAACTCAAAAGGGACCTGACTTATCACCCCATTACTTAGCTTATAAATTCATGACTCTTAAATACATGCTTCAGTTAACCACTATTCGCAGTACTTATGATTTTTGCATCTTTCTCGCTCTAGTATCATTCTACTACTTATGATTTACAAAGCATCCAATCACTTTCTATTGGGGGAGGGGGGTACCACTAAGTATTTAGAGGCATAGATTAACTTCTCAGATAACATCTATAGAACATTTTAGAGAACTTTGTTTGGGAGTGCGTTGTATCTTGCGCTAGCTCATGAAACACATGTTTCATATGAATAAGAGTGTATTATTTTGAATTAATAAACTTAAGCACACTTATGGGCCTCTCTCATTCCTGGTATAGTCTTTTGACTTTCTCAATTCTTCATCTAAGTGTAACATAACAATAAGGATCTAAGCTTATGTATTCCAACTACCTTGACTATGAGGGATAGTAGAACGAATCTGGGCAATGCATGAATCTGAATAAGTTTTTTTATGGAATAAATCTATTGCACGATCTAGAGTATGAAGGAAGGAAAACTTTTCTTAAATGACAATAACTCCTCATTTGTAGAATTGAGACCCTAACAACCATAAATAAGATTCTACAAATATAACTTCATAGACACCCTAGGACACTTAAACCTTGTACTCTAATACCAAGTTTGTCATGACCAAATCCTACATCTTGGATGTGGTTGGCATTTAGAACCCATTGTTGGTCCCAGTAAACTCTTAGCCTGACTGACTCACTAAACTGAAGAATTTAACATGCGTGCAGAAGCTTTAGATGGTGAACCCTTAAAATGTATGAGTGAACTTTATGTAAATGTCTATATAATATGAAATTTTAAATGCTCGTAATGATAATAATAATAATAATAATAATAATAATAATAATAATAATAATAATAATAATAATAATGTTTAAAACATTTGAATACAAAGGACTGGAATGATTCACTAGTTTTGACAATCTACGAAGCATATACTAACCGAAGATATGTGTCACAACATGCAATGAACTTGCTGGTCATTTTTTAGCTTATTTGTGAAAATTATTATTTGCCCTTTTGTAAGCTGCTTTGGAACTATTTTGAACTATTTGTGTGGTTCGACCTGAGATCCCATATTTTAAAAGTGGAAAATATGAGTTTTGGCATTTTTTAAAGCTTTAGTGGTTGAAAATGTGAGTTTTTGTATCATTCTGAGTTTTGGGTGTCAAATAAAGATTCATCAACTCTATTAGCTCGAGAACGTCGAATCTGATCTAGGAGAAGTAATAGAATTGAATTTGGAGTTATAATGAAAATTTTGGACTCAAAGTTGTATTTTTAGTTATTTTTACAGTCAACGTTTGACTTTGGTCAACATTCAGAGTTTGGAAGCTTGAATCAAAATTTTGATAGTTCCAGCAGTTCTGGATGGTGAAACCAACTCTAGAAACGGTCTCGTTATAATTTTTGGAGTTGCCGAGGGAAGTTTTGATATATTGAATTTTAAACTAGTTTATTGGAGTTACATTTATAATAGTGTCGAGGAGACCTCAAAATTGAATTCTAATAATTTTGTTGATTCTAGATTGTTGTTTCTGGTATGGATACATGTCTAGTTTGTGAAATTTTGACTCTGAATGGACTCTGGGGGTCCGTTCCAAGTATTGAACTTAGCTAATATAACTGAATCTTTGACCCTCCGCGTTCGTGGAGGTCATCGTTTTCCCCTTCTCTACAATCATACATGAGCCACCCCGTTCGCGAAGATCTGCCTACTCCACACTTCATTTCTGCGAGGTGTTTCGCTTTCCCATCTTCGCATTCGCGAATATTTATCTATGTTCGCAGAGTACAATATTGACTGATCAGTTTTGAGCATGGGAAAACACAATTTTTAACCATTTTTAACAACGTCAAGCTTTAGGAGGTGATATTTGAAGAGACCTTTTGGAGAAAACTTTTGGGTAAGCATTTCTATCATAAATTAATCATTCTCAATTAATTATCTCTTGATCTTACCTTGAATTTCACAATTTTGAATATTGAAAATTGGGAATTTATGTCTATGACTTGAAAATTTTAATTGATGATTTCTCCTTTGTTTTAGGATCAATTTTTGTGAAATTTTCACCCACGAACTCCTTTTCTCTCGTAGAATTATAATTTTTTTAATCAATTTTCAGATTTGAGAACTTCGAGTTTTAGCCCTAATTTTGACCATTTTTCCCCTAAGACAAATTCGTGCCAATATGGCTACGAAAATCATCTTTTGATGCATAGTATCTATTTTTGATCGACATTGGTTGATCTGGAGATCATTTCAAGGCTTGGATTGATTAAGAACTTGTTCGAGTTAAGTTTCGACGTTGAGGTAGATTTAGCTAAGCTTTTTGGAACTGGATTTGAGTTATTGGATATGGTTATGTGATAATTGTAAGTTTTAGGTGGTTTCATGATTTTTTTGGGTTGATATGTTAGAATTTTGATGAAATTGCGATATCGGTTATGTTGGAATTGGAATAAATTGTGACTTTTTTGGTAAATTGAGATATATTCTTGAGATTTGAGATATTTCAGATTTTGTGATAATATGAGACTTATGATATCATTTTAGGAGATTTTGTGGAAAATTGCTGGTATTTGAGGTATTTTCGAGAATCATATGCATATATTGGGACTTATGAAGTCTGGTATCATTAGTGTAATTGTTCATTGATGAGAATATAGTGATTTGAGACTAGTGATGACTTATAGTACAGTTGTGACACTTGGCATTACTTCGCTGAATTTCTGATGATTATTTATCAGTATTTTTATATTGTTGTTATTATATATCTTGATATTATGACATTGGTATACATTTCATCACATATTGCATCAGCCCCTGAGACAGTTGTGTTACTTGAGATCTATTTACAGACGCCAAAGTCCGCCAAGGTATCATCGACGCCAACGTCCATCGTGATACTAGAGATTTATTTACCAGTGCCATAGTTCACCGAGGTGTCACTGGCGCTAGTGTCCATCGTGAAACTTGAGAGGTTTTGGTATATGTTCTGATGAGACTCCCATAGATTCTACCTGATTGATTCAACTCGTTAAATGTATACACTGATGGCAGAGTTCTCCATGATTCTACTCCATGTTTGGCATTTATACGTTACGTATACATTGTATTATTGACTATTATTATTGATATCTTATTCTAACCTTTTAATGCAGGTGATAGGATTCTTCATTATTACATGCTTGTTCAATTTCTCTTACCCAGTTGGTTGAACTGCCTACGGATACATTTCAGTGTACTCACTCCTACTTTGTTTCTTCCTTGCAGTTCTAGTAGAGGTACCCTCATAGGGTAGCTGATCTCATTCTACCAGAGTTCTATCCCATTATTAGATTCAGCGGTGAAGCTCAGACTCCGAGTTGCCATTGCTTCTTTGAGCTGTACTAGACCATGTATTTCCTATTCAAATAACTTTGTATTTACTTATTCATACTACTTTAAATGCTCTTGTACTCATGGCTCCAAGTCTTGAAATTTCGTATTAAGTGTTGCGTTATTTTTTCTTTACTTTAATCTCTTTAGTCGCAATTCAATTTTAGGTCATATCACAACAAGATCCATGGCTACCTAATTATAAAATATAGACACAGAACTAACTCATGGAGCCCTATAAAAGGGAGGAAGTCTCACCAACTATTTCAGAGAAGATGTCTTATTGAATTTCCTGTATCATGGTTACTTTAATTTGCATCGTAAAATGATGTAGCACTAAATGACATCAATATATGAGTATGGTATGTAAAATGGCAAAAAGAAACAGATATTTGGATATTCAACTCAGAATAACTCAATCATGAAATCATGTGCTATAAATAAAATACTATTATAATGTGTTAATGAATACAACTCAATGTATGAAAAATAGAACACTCAAATGTGTTGCTCTAAAATGTCGCTCAACTCAAAGGCTTGACTCAAAAATAACACAGTAACAAAAGAAATACAATGTAAATGAAATATTCGACTTAGTGCACAAATAAATGTAACTCAATATATGAAAATATACTTTAACTTAGGAGTTTCTCTAATCGATAACCATCACTATGAGTATCGTGATGATACAACATATTACCAATGTTGCTTGAGTCATCCAATACCTTGCTAGGATAATGGACAAATTTAACTCGTGGATACAACTTATAAGCCTTCACAGAGAAACTTGAAAAGTTGTAGAAATGTTGATACAGTCCTATCTTACGTCGGCTACATAGTTTATGGAGTTACAGTTATTTGAACTCGTATCCAAATTGGTACCCGATACTACTCCCAAAATTATTTATTATGCTCTTCTTAATATTTTAAAATATTATCTTCCATGAGTTAGAGGTAATTACTCAAACTAGTCTCTTAATAGAAAAAAGTTGATTTCTCATAACTTATAATGCTTCTCATAATAGTAATGCTTTATTTAAAATGGATAATGCTTTCTTTAAAATAGACAAAATTTTCTCAACACCAAATATATATTTGGAACCACTTATATTTCCTTAAAAACTCATCTTTAATGATAAATGCAAAAATACTTTGTCTCACTTTGAGCTCTGAAAATCATGCATATAAATGATAGAAATATAAATGAATATTCTCTCTATATATAATAATGCTCTTTTTGAATCAACAATAATGCACTTGGAACGCTCAAGTTTCTTTAGAACTTTTCTTTATTAATAGCGTTGAAATACTTTTACTTTAATTAAAAATAATGCACAATGCATAGCAACATAAATCTTTCAACTCAATCAACTAGGGTTCATGTGATAAGTAAGCATGAACAACAATCAAGAACTCAAATAATATAAGGAATCATAAGTTCAACAATAGAAACAACAACAACAATAACATACCCAGTGGAATCCCACAAGTGGAGTCTGTGGAGGGTAGAAATGTACGCAGACCTTACCACTACCTAATAGAAGTAGAGAGGTTGTTTCCTAGGAACCCTCATATCAAAAACCCATAAGCAGAATAAACTAGATACAAAAAATTAAAAGAAAGGGAACGACAAAAAACGACTAATAACCAAAAGCACATGATAATACGTAAATATGATACAATTAACACATAAACAACAAATAATGACGACACATGTTATAACACACTACTAATCCTCTACCCTACTATACCCCGTGACTAGATAACCACCTAACTCAACCAACCAATTAGCCTACTACTCTAATTCGCGACCTCCACTTCTTTCTATCTAGGGTCATGTCCTCAAAGAGATGAAGTTCCCGCCATATCATGTCTGATTACCTCCCCCCAGTAATTCTTCGTTCTACCTCTGCCCCTCCATGTATCTCCTAAAACCAACCTCTCGAACTTCCAAACAGCACATCGGTACTCCTTCTCTGCATATGTCCAAACAATCACAGTCTCGCTTCCCTCATCTTATCAGCCATGACTAGATAACCACCTAACCCTTCTACCCTACTATACCCCATGACTAGATAACCACCTAACCCTACCAATCAATTAGCCTACTACTCTAATTCGCGACCTCCATTTCTTTCTATCTAGGGTCATGTCCTCAGTGAGATCAAGTTTCGCCATATCATGTCTGATCACCTCCCCTCAATACTTCTTCAGTCTACCTTTACCCCTCCGTGTAGCTCTTAAGACCAACCTCTCGTACCTCCTAATAGGAGCATCGGTACTCCTTCTCTGCATATGTCCAAACCATCACAGTCTCGCTTCCCTCATCTTATCAGCCACCGGAGCCACCTCTAGCTTCTCCCAAATGGTCTCATTCCTAACCTTGTCACTCCTGGTGTGACCACACATCCATCTCAACATCCTCATCTCTGCGATATGCATCTTCTGGACATGTGCATTTTTGATTGGCCAGCACTCCACCTCATACATCAACGATAGTCTAACCACCAACCTGTTAAACTTACCTTTGAGTTTAGTTGGTATCTTTTTATCACACAGTACTCCAGATGCAAGCCTCCATTTAGTCCATGCTCCCCCAATACGACATGTGATATCATCATCGATATCGCCACTATTCTGGATGATGGACCCCAGATACTTAAAATTTTCCTTCTTAAGAATAGGTTGAGTTCTCAACACTGAATTTACATTCCTAGTATTCAATTTTGGTCCTGCTCAATTTGAATCCTTTGGACTCTAAGCCGTGTCTCCAGGCCTCCAACCTATCATTAACATTAGTCGGAGTCTCATCAATCAGTACTATGTCATCTGCAAACAGCATACACCATGGTACCTCCTCCTAGATAGATAGCGTCAGCTCATCCATCACCAAGGCAAACAAGAAAGGGCTCAACATAGATCCTTGATAGAGTTCCATCTCAACAAAAAAATACTCTGAGTCTCCTCCCACCGTTCTTACCCGAGTTTTGGCTCGATCGTACATGTCTTAATCGCCCTGATATATATGTCTTTGGGACACCTTTCACCTCTAAAAACCTCCATAAGACATCTCTTGGGACTTTGTCATATGCCTTCTCGAGATCAATGAACACTATAT
>JAOTQR010098749.1:0-29666 GCA_025774065.1 Solanum ossicruentum | reverse complement strand
TAAGAAAAATTATGGGCCTCATCAAGGATCTTCTCCCTCAAACCATCAACACAAGGCACACACAACCTACCTTGGTAACTAAGGGCACCATCTCCCCCTTGGGAGAAAACCTCTACTTTGCCCTCTTTCACGATGGCCTTCAATTCAAGCGAGGAGTCGAGATCTTATTTTGCTATCACCCTATCAACCAAAGAAGACGTAGACCATCTATAACCACAACACTATCATCACTAACTTCTTCCAATCTAACCCCCAATCTAGCCCATCTACGCATCTTCCTAGCCATATCCCTATCACCACTATTAACATGAGCTAGGCTACCTATGGACACCTAACTCAAAGCATCCGCCACTATATTTGCTTTACCCGGATGATAATGCACACTTATGTCATAATCTTTGAGAAGTTCTAGCTACCTTCTTTGTCTCAAGTTGAGATCTTTTTGATTGAAGACATATTGAAGGCTCTTATGATTAGTGAACACATCAACATGCACCCCATATAAGTAATAAAACCAAATCTTTAATGCAAACACAACGACGACCAAATCTTTAACATGGGTAGGGTAGTTCCTTTCATGTACCTTAAGTTGTCTAGAAGTATAAGCTATGACCTTACCATTTTGCCTTAGCACACCACCCAAACCAACTCTAGATGCATCGAGATACACAATAAAACCCTCAAGCCCACATCGGGTAGTGACAATATAGGAGCGGACACAAGCTTATCTTTCAACATTTGAAAATTTCTCTCACATTCATCGGTCCACACAAACTTAACCTTCTTTTGAGTCAATTTGGTCATAGGGGAAGCAATGGAGAAGAACCCATTCACAAGTCTTCTATAGTAAACCGCAAGGCCTAAGAAGCTCCTAATGTCCGATGGGGTCAATGGCCTAGGACAATTCCTAATCACATCAGTTTTCTTAGGGATCACTTTTATACCATCCCCCGACACCACATGACCCAAAAATGCAACCTCCTTCAACCATAATCCACACTTATCATATTTAGCATATAATTTCTCCTCCTTCAATTTTTGCAACACCGCCCTCAAATGACCTATATGCTCCTCCCTACTATGCGAATAGATTAATAGATCATCAATGAAGACCACAACAAAGTAATCAAGGTAAGGTTTGAAGACCCTATTTATTAGGTCCATGAAGATGGCTGGTGCATTAGTCAACCCAAACAATATCACAACAAACTCATAATGGCCATATCTAGTCCAGAAGGCTGTCTTGGGAATATCACACTCCCTCACCCTCACTTGATGGCACCCTGATCAAAGATCTATCTTAGAGAAGAAGCTAGCCCCTTGCAATTGGTCAAACAAGACATCAATCCTTGGAATAAGATACCGGTATTCAATTCACATTCTAAGTGATCCATCCGTCTTTTTCACTAACAACACTGGAGCACCCCAAGGTAATTGACTAGGTCTAATAAATCCCTTTTCAACAAATCTTTCAATTGTTTCTTTAACTCCTTCAATCCCGTTGGGGCCATACGTTAAGGGGGAATGGAGATAGGTTGAGTTTTGGGGAGGATTTTTATCCCAAAATCTATCTCCCTTTCGGGAGGGACACCAGGAAAGTCATTTAGAAAGACATGAAGAAACTCATTTACAACATGGATCGACTTAATGGAAGGGACTTTGGGCTCCACATCTTTAACCCTCACAAGATGATACAAACACCCCTTAGAAATCAACTTACGGGCTTTAATGCGTGAAATGAATCTACCTTGACCACCACATATTGACACTCCTACTCAAGGATGGGTTCATTAGAAAACTGAAACTTGACCCTACTACTTCTACAATCAATAAAAGCATAGTTCACATGCAACCAATCCATCCAAGTATGACAACAAAATCTACCATGTCTAATTCAACAAGATCACAAGGTAACAATTTATGTAAAATGCAAATAGGATAACTCCTATAAACTTTCCTAACAACAATAGAGACACCAATAGGAGTAGACACTTCATAATTCTCATGCAACAACTCGGGGACAACATGGAACTTTTTAGCAACAAAAGGGTAACAAAGGAAAGAGTGGCACCCAGATCAATCAAAGCATACACATCAAAGTCAAAGATTTTCAACATACAGGTAACAACATTGGGGACCTCACCAACTGCTTGCCTTCCACGTAGAGCATAAAATCCATTGTGCCTTGGGAAACCACCTTGAGGACCATCTCTCCCCAATGGAACCTCATTAGCAACCCGTACCTTGCCATGGTTTCTTGGACAATCTACCTTCTTATAAACAAAGTCCCCACATTCATAGCATGCATTAGAACCCTTCAAACATGGGCCTCTATGGCTCCTTCCACACTTAGGGCACACATCAATAGGAGGCACTCCACCAACACCTTGAGGTCTAGGGAGTCCCCACATTCATTCATGCATTAAAACCCTTCAAACATGGGCCTCTATGGCTCCTTCCACACTCAAGGCACACATCAATAGGAGGAACTCCACCAACACCTTGAGGTCTAGGGAATTCATTGGCAAACACCCTAATAGCAACATCAGGAGGCCCTTGGCCTTGACGAAATTTTGCACCCTTTAGGAATTCACCATCAAATCGGGCCCTCTTAGCCTCATGCCCCCTTCTCTTCCTCATCTTTTCCTCCTCCATTTGCTCGACATATGTCATCAACCAAGACAAGTCCATGTTACTAATTAGCATAGCAGACTGACATTCTTCTTTTACCAAGTCGGAGAACCCTATCACGAACTTATTCATCCTAGATCTAGGACCAACCACCAAATGAGGACCGTAATTTAAAAGTTGATTAAATTTGAGGGCATACTCCCTCATGCTCATAGCACCTTGTTTCAAGTTCATAAACTCCACCAATTTAGCTTCCTTAAGCTCAAAAAGGAAAAAACGGTTAAGGAAAGCCAATTTGAACTCCTCCCAAAGCACCACATTACCAACCCCCTTCTCACCTTCCATTGATCATACCATATTTGAGCTACCCCTTCGAGTTGGTACACCGATAACTCTGCCTTTTCATTCGGCCCAACACCTATGATATTCAAGATTTTGTAGACCTCATCAATAAATTCTTTTAGAACTTCATCCACCTTTGACCCATAGAAAGCCGGAGAATTCATCCTCGTGAAGTCTCTTACTCTAGCTCCCGGGGTAGTAGCATGAGGGACTTGGGTCCCTTGATTGAGTTGGTTGGCCACCACTTCGGCAAGCATAGTAAGAGCATCCCGGAGCTCACCATTGGTGGGTTATTCCTTGGGAGTTTGAGCGCTTCGTCCTTGAGTGTTTGACATAATCTAGCATAGTAGAGAACAATCGTTAGGAGTGAAAACTTACTACAATTCTATAGCATGACATAGAACATGAGAAAGAGAAACATTTCCTAAAACGCCTCATAGCTTCCTACTCATAGTCATGGTGCACTTCATAACAATGAATATGACTCTAATCGAAGCGGTGGGTTGTACTCAAAGGATATATCAACCTAGTGCTCTGATACCAAGCTTGTCACGAACCAAGCCAAGGGCCTAGATGTGACATGGCACAAGGGGAACCCGAAGGGACCCCAAGCAAGCCTCTTAGAGTATCATCACACATCCTTGGTCACGAAAATAATAAATCAAGCATCACGAGATAAAAAAATGAGGAAATCGGAGCTAAGGGAGAAGGCTTGCACAATATCATAATCAAGAGGAAAGAGTCAACCCATATAATAGATACAAACATGTCCAACAACTACCTCTACTACATGGATGATAGCGGTGGCTAAGACAAAGCAACGGAGCTCACCCTCATAGTCAAATATAAGATAAAGAAGAGTGTCTCAAACATATTATGAGAGAGAGTAGACAAAGGTCCCCGAAGTAGAGGACTCACCAACTAGCTTGAATAGCACTGAACTAGCCACGTTGAGGAGAATGATCAACTTAGGCTCCGAATCCTACATGGTGATATCATGTAGGCAAGAGTATGCGTTAGTATGTTTGAATGTACAAAGTATGTAGAATGCAATGCAACAATAGGTAGGAATTATAATAGAAATGCATAATATTAGGCAATAGGCATAGTATAACTATGGCATATATGATAAATGCTTAAGTAACTCATGCTCATATAGGATATCATATGTGAAGAAGGGACCAAGCTAGCTATTTAAGATATAAACCCCTTGGTGGTTGTTTGGTATAAACCCCTCACATGGTTGATGATAATCACACCTTATCAACACGAGGACAAAGTATAAACCCCTCGCATGGTTGATGAGTATAAACCCCCAACATGGTTACCCGTGCTCTTGTCCCCCTAGTTCGGGTATAGTCCAATGCAATACTTTATATAGAGTACATCATATGCATAAGCTCATTTCATCATCATATAGTCATTCATATCGTATCTCATGTTTTGGACCTTCAACTCCTCAAGAAACCACATCCGGACATTTTATCCAACACTTCGAGGGTGTGTAATTCTAGTATAAAATCATGAAATATAGAGATGAAATCATGCAAGAAAATCCATTGAAAAAACATCAATCAACACCTTGCAACACTCTTAAGCAGTATACGTCAACACCCTCAACAAATCTTACCATAGATCCAAGATTTATAACTCAAAACATAGCAAAACAGTCTCAACTTTACATAGCTTTAACATATTCTGCAATGAATTTCATATCAACTTTAAATCATACAATTTGTGTAAAAGGAAGCTTGGGTATCATGGGTGAAAGGAACCCATGAAATAAACCCACACACTTTAGCTTACAGATGATCTTGTTAAAGATTGGAGATGGAGACTTGAAGCGTGAAGAAGAATCTTTAAAGAAATACCTTAGCTTGGGATGAGGGTTTGGGACTTGAGTTTGGGGAGTGAAAATATGGCTAATAGTTTGAGTGAGTATTGAGAAATATTTAGGATGATATTAAGTTGAAAATTGGCTAAGTAAAAACATGGTTGGGAACACTTAGGCCCATGACCCTAAACCCTTGGACCGAGATAGAAATCATTGGCAACAAAATATAAAGGTCCACGATGTTTACCTATTGTGGAGGCCAAATTAACACATTTTTGGCATAGCTGCAGGTCGCGATACTGTCGCGGATCAAATCTGGAAATTAAAAATTTGGAAGTTTGAAATTGTGATTCGATTACTATAAAATTAGGGTTAGGCCTTTATCCTCCTAATTTTAACCCCCTGAACATGAATATGAAGTCAAATTTTTGAAATGATGAATCAATTTTGAGATATATGGAATTTAAAATTTTGGGCATTCCGAGGCACGTTTTCGAGCACTTTTCAAGGTCGTTTCAGTTCCTTTGGCCTTTGGTGCATAATACTTGGCTTGTAGTCCTTGAACAACTAGATTTTGTGTGTGCTTATCCTGAGAGGTACCAATGATATCCACAATAGCCCATCCAATGGCCTTCTTGAACTGTTTAAGCACCATACAAGAAAATTCTCCTTCTCATCATTCAAACTCGTAGCAATTGTAACTGATAAAATGTTGTTGGTTCATAAGAATGAATATCTTAGATGCATTGGGAGGGACTTCAACTCTAATACTGGTGGTTCTTCTATAGAGGGCTTTGTGGGCGGTGAATCCTGATTCTGTAAGTCGATCTCTAGCTTGGTTTGGCGCCTAGGGACATAAGACACCCCTAGGGCATTCACTGTCTCCTCATAATCTGGGATGCTATGACCGTCGAAGTTCATCAGCACTGCTTCCAAAGTGTCAACACCCTATCTCACCTCAAGTGGTACTTTTGGTTCAGCATCATCAACAACCTCAATAAAAGAGACCACTCTCAAACCATTATTTTTCTTTGCTTACTGATAGAATTTGAACACGACCTCATTTTTCCAAAATCTAAACTTGAGTTGGCCTTTCTCCATAACCACCAAAGTGAATCTAGTGGCTGGAAAGGGACTCTCCAAGATGATAAGGACTCCAAAATAAACCTCACAATGAAAGATCACAAAGTCTGCAGGGAATATAAACTTTTCAACTTTAACCAGCACATCATATAATATCCCCACAGACTTCTTCATCGTGAGATCAACCATCAATAACCACATGCTTGTTGGCATAGGGACTCCCAATCCAAGCTTTTTGAAGACCGCAAGGGGAATTAGATTAACGTTGGCACCTTCGGAGGTTATGTGGATCCTCCGAACTAGGGATTATCTCCATAATGAAATAAATCTCCATCAACATCCCTCTCATTTAGGCAGTGGAGAAGATGAGAGGGTATGCGAAGTATATGAAAGACCTAGTCACTAAGAAGTGCACTGTGAATCAGGAGCTCTCCCAAGAGCTTCAGCATTATAGTGCTATTGCTGACGAATGCAACATTGTGTAGGTGGTTATGTGGATCCTCCAAAGGTAAGCCCACAAATAGCCCATAGTTATGTAGCATCTAAAGCAACCCACTCGAGACTACAAACTTTGTGTCAGCGGGTAGTAGCAGCAACATAATAGCTCCAGTCACCTCCATGGCCATAGGATTCAACCTCTATTGATTACATTGATAAGCATTGGCGTCAAAATCCTGAGGCTATGGAGCAATGTACTCAAGAGGAGGTGGGTTCTCATGTCCATCATTTTTATTCCTGTTTCTATTCAGAGCTGCATTAGCCGCATTGTTGGCATTATCTTGGGCCATTCTTCTCAATGTTCTATGCTTCTATGGGTCAAATGAAGTTAGGGGATTTCCTTGACTCTATATATTGGGCATATACTACACTTACACCCTAAAAAATAACCAATGAAAAACCAAATGTAAAATATGGGAAATAAGGATTAACACTCAAATCATATTGAATTAACTAAGACTAGCAGTATTCCCCGACAGCGGCGCCAAAATCTTTATGTCGCCCAAGTTGCACCTTCTTTTATAGGATAAAGTGATCGCTATCAAGAAATAGAACCTAACAAAGGTTACAGTCGAACCCAAAGATAATACATAGACTCAAGAGATTTAAATGACTTCAATTCAAGTAGTTAACCAACTTAGTTCCCTAAGTGGGGTTGCAATAATCAAGGGAAAAATAAACTAGCTACCACAAGAGTGAAATCAATATGGAGAGAAACTAGGGTTTTGTGTTCCCCATGATTCCCTAACATAGTATCACCGAATAACCTAATTCTTTTTTAGCGTGTAGCATGTAGGATGGTAAGTTAAGTTCACCAAGCCCAGATAACCTAACCAGTAACACTAGGCGAGTTCTAATATTGGCCACCACCAGAAAACATTCAAAATGAAGAGAATTAATTAATGCATGCATGCTTATATTCCAAGTATTATGAATTATTAGGTTTTACCTTGTTAGTTCTTCATGGTTCTCATAATCCTAGTTGCGGATTTGGCTACTCATGTATTGTGTAGATACAAGAATTATGGATAGAGAAAACATAATTGAAAACTTAGACAATTCAATTAAGGACAAGAAAATCCAACCTCGATGAGAATCACAAGATTAAAGATGAAATTCAAACACAAGTGTTCTCAAAGACTTTCAAAAATGTAACCTCACTATTTGCTCTCTTTAAATACTGAGTTCTCTAATAATGTGTCAAAAATCTTGAAAAATAACCTAAAAGTCCTATTTATAATAAGTAAATTACAAGTTCTAAATGAATTAGGATAATTGGTCGACACGCTATATGAAAGTGGTTTATGGGCCGCATTGCATTCCACAGCCCTTAACTGGGGTCTCATACAAGCTGCTGAAAATTCAAACTTCAAGTTTACGACACCTTTATATGACTCGTATTTTGGTTTACGACCTGTAAAGGGGTTTTGTCTAATGAGTCTTTAGAAAGTCCAAATCTCTGATCCTCAAGGCATGAACCATGGTCCACGACTCGTAAATCATTCCATGACTCATTTGCATGTTCGTAAAACAAACTTCAAAAAATTAGTCACTCATTATAATTGTTCATAAAATCACTTCACGACCCATAGAATGGCCTATGACCCGTAAAAGGTCTGTACTACATCAAAATTCAACAACTGTAGTATATCCTCCCAAAATCAAGTCCAAACCTGTAATTCTGCAAATATAATACAAAAACACATAAAATCAACTAATATCGCATTGAAAACAGACAAAATCCAAGTTTTAAGCATCAAAATTGTTATATTTTAAGCCACTTACAAGTTTTCAGAGGAACCCCTTTATTTTTCCACGGACTGCCAATAGGTCTCATAGATGGAGGTCCTGAGGAACCAAAAATTTGTCTATTTCTGGGGTCTCATTACAAAGGGTTCTACAGCTCATAATACTACCTAAGATCCATGTTGCTTGTTCATGAGTCGAACGCTACAATTCTAGTAGCTCATGTTTTGTGATACCCTTACCCACAAGGTGATATATGAGCCATAAGTTGATTCACAACCCGTAGAAAGGTTTCATGCACGATTCCAACATTTTATAATGAAGGGTGCTTTTGAATTTTCCAATCCACCTACATCCTAAATTATGTCATTTTGGCTACTCTAACTGCCCAAATCGACTTAACCTCTATAAAGTCCTATTCCTAACTCATTCAAAGCTTTTAATTTCAAAATTTCTCTTACAAGTTCACAATATTTCTCTCTCTAAGTCAAAGGTTTCATTAAAGATAAATCTTGAAGGTTTGTAAGGATTTTGCAGATCGTCTTCTTCAATTCTAGGGATTCTACTTGAGGTATGAAGGGCTTCATTTGTGGCTTAGTTTTATCCATGAAGCCTAATCCAAAACCCTCTTTTTATCAAAATTTATAATGATTTCTTATGAGCTTTTAAGCTATGATTCTTAATGCATGGATTATGATTCCAATAGAATGATTATTACTAATCATGTATGAATTTATGATGAAGTTTATGATGTATATAGTATTCAAGTAAAAGTATGTGATTTCAAAGTATGCATGATTAGGACATAATGATTTGATGTTGGTTCCTTTGTTATTGATCTAATTTTTATTTTAATTAAATGTTTTCGTTATGAATCCTCATCAATTGCATGATTTTGACTAAAATTTCCATGGACCCATACATAACCTTAGCCTCTTATATTAAAGTAATGGATTCTTAAGCCTATGATCTCAAGTATAACAGACATGTTTTAAATGATGATGTTATAAAAGCTATTATGATGTTATGATAAAGGGGGTGATGAAAAACCTACTGTTTATGATATGTAAAGGTGGGAATGTCTACTCATACTATGATGAAAACAAGTAGATATACTATTCTTAAGACATAATATTTCATGAAAGACTATGATAATTAATTTGAAAGCTACAAAACTATGATTTTTAATGAAGTATGAACGATGTTAAAAGCTATGTATATGCATGATTTATGTTTTTTGGGGGATATGACTTAGTTCCGAGAGGGATTTGGTAGATAGCATTATCCCATAATTATGTGCCACCATAGGAATGATGTATGTTTTATACCTCAAAGGGGTGCTATTGGATCCAATTATCTTATATGATGGACAATCACCATGCTATGATTGAGCCTAAAGGGTAGGGTCAAATGATGGTTCTTACCATGCTAGGATGGAGCCTATAGGATAAGGATTTACCTTGGCAAAGTAGACTCGCTCGATGTAGAGTGAACTTCGGGATTCTATGTAATAGTTCACATGGTTATATGAATGTCGATCATAGTAAGGTCAAGGATGGATTTATGATGCTTCTTCTCAAGATTGTTTTTTTCTAAAAAAAAAATTGCATGCTCATACATATTGCGTCCTTATCCTATTAATTATGATTATGAATATTGATAATATCATGATATCCTTTGATTCATGGCATACCTATATACTTAGTGTGTTCTATGCGCTAATACATACTTCTTTGCCTACATAATTCAACCATGTAATGATGGACAATGAGGAGATTGTTCTATTTTATGGCTAGATCCGAATCTTGAGATTGAATACTTATTGGTGAGTATCCATGCTTTAGGAACAAGCCCTACTATATTTCTTTTATTTTGAAACTTTAGCAGTTTTATTCTTTGGATATATGTCTTGAGGGTAAGCTAGTGAGCTATGTGCTAAGCCCTGCCAATAACTATAATATAGAGGCATGATTTAGACCTTAATGGATTTATGCATTTCCATTATGGGAGCTATGATATTCTTACATTTTTACTCTCGCCTGCTTATTCTCATGTATGCTTATTTTACCTTATGAATGCTTATGGTGTGAATTTGAGGCTTGGTTGGGATTCCTTCGGGTGTCACATTCGCCAAGCTGTCAGTAGGCCCTAGGTCCTGGTCGTGAAAAAAAATATAACATAGTAATATGTAAGAGATAAAAGATACCTAAAGTGAGCTAAAGCATATACAAGAATATGACTCAATATGAACAACAGTCAATGCATGAGGAATATGTAATGAAAACATAGCATCGAATCATAAACTTGTAGGAGTAGAACATAATTGACATTTAAGAGTATGTGAGCTACTATTTAAAATCCAACATAACCCCTATATTGGAATGGGGAGACAACTTTCCGGATGAAACTCCATCAATTTTGCATGTATAATGGTAACATAAATGTCAAACATGGATCCACTAGTCTAGACTACAGAGACTACTATGGTGGCACATAGTTAGCTATATTGAGATTTAACTTTAACAGGTCAGGCCTCAACTAATGGGATGAAACCAATCTCAAGTCCACTCGGTACAAAGTCATCCTGCGGAATCTTTTAAATACAACTTAGAATCATAAGTTGAACTCCTAGGAGTAGCTCAAACATTAGGAAACACGAAATAAGAATTATCCTTTCATCTTTAGGACCTTTCTTAAACATCTTTTAGGCATTGTCAACATGATTATGTCTTTTACAAACTTAACTTAAAGCTCTTCTTTGATGCCTTAATCATATTCATAAATCATATAAAGCATTACTTGAAAACTAGGTGAGTTAGTCTTTTTGAATGGAACAATCACAAATCACATAAAATGTAAGGAAATTTCTCTTATTAAGGACCATTGAAAATGCCCAACCTTTATCAATATCGAAACTCATTATATGGTCATCATCAGCAGTCCAAACATGCATATATACTTAGTAAAATAGTTGTAGGATATCTTAAGTAGCATTAGAAAATACAAATATCATGAAATCTTCATAAGCATGCACATTAACTTAAGGAACTTAAAGGAAAGGTAAAGTACTTGAAATGGAGCTTTATGGGTGGAAGGGACCCTCATAAATCAACTCACATACCTTGGGGAAACATGGAGGAAATGGACTTAATGCTTTAAAAATGAAACCTTGGAGCCCTAGCCTTTGCCCTAGCTTGTTCTTTAGAGCCTTTGCCTTAGAGAATTTTGGGAATTAAAGAATAAAGCAAAGAGTAGGGTCTTTAGGACTTTAAAGATCGAATAGGGTCCCTTCTTTTATCCCAAAATGACATAGTTTAGTAATAGGATTGATGGAAATGAAAAAATTTCCCCTCATTAAAACTACTAGATTTAACCTACGAAACCCCAATTATGGGCGAAAGTCAATCCACGGTCTATGGGTCAATTTTGTCTGGTAGGACATTTGAAATCCTAAACTAACTTTGCTGGACCTTAAAGCACGAAGCCTTATTACGGGTCATGCAACCATCTATAGGCTGTGGTTGGACTCATAGAGTTCTTCTACACTTAGCCATTATTTCTTATTTTCTGGGTCTCATTCCATGAACCACCCTGCAGGACGTATCCTATTTCATGGGACATTTGGTAAAATGTCGGTCACGTAACTACAAACTACAAATTTCATTCATGTATGATAGTCTCACTTATGACCCTATCGATGGACAGTAATGCATCCTACGGGCAGTCACATGGTCTGTGGACTACCCCACACTTATAAACCTTTCCCCTTCTGAAAGAGAGTATTTAAGGACCAATCCTATAGGCCGTTAGTACACCTAAGAGTCGTAGGTCACCCTTGTGAACTAGACTTCAAGTCATTTTAGGCTAACTTTTCCACTCAAGTCTCCTAAAATGGGGGTCATTTGAAACATCTATCTTGTGCCTCGGAATGCCCCATAATCATAATTTTAATATACTTCAAAAATCATGCATGATGTCGGAAATCTAACTTCATATTCTTGATCGGGAGGTAAAATTGAGTGGAAAATGGTGAAACAAAGATTTTAGAAGACTGCAAAAAATAATTTTTGCTAATTTACGATTTCCAGAGAGCCTGCGCCCAGGCCGTGACGCACCTGGGGTGCGTTGTAGTGTTGATTGATGAGGCGCACCTATTCTGTGTCATGCCTGGGGCATGGACTAGTGCAATTTTCCCCCTATTTTCCATATTTTGTCCAAGGGCATTGGGGTAATAACCTAATGCAACCCTAATGCCAATTTAAACGTGAAATCCTCCATACTTAGCCATTTTTCAACTCTAGAACTCAAAAAATCCTCTCTAAAACCGCTCAAAGACTTTATCAAAATCTCCATTCAAATTCAAGTACCTCATGAACAACTTTGGATTTCAAAGACCCAATCCAAACTTCAAGTCTCCTTCAAGTTGATTCCAAGAAATTCAAGGTTTAAGGTATATGGGTCTACATCCATGGGACATTTCACCCATGCAGCCCAACCTTCTTATTTTATAAAAATTACATAAAAAATCAATATCTTATACCTCTGATCCATAACTCGATACCATACGATTATGGTATCGAGTTATGGGTCAGGGGTATAAGATATGTGTATCTCTTATTATGAATTATGAATGAAAATTATATTAGGTTTTATCAAGTGATTGATTATGCATGAATATCCATATCAAGCTTATTCTATGAATTGATTTTTGTCTATTGAGACTATGTACGATTTGATCTATGAACTATGAACTATTATGAACTTTTGTGATGGATTTCATGGTACCCAAAATGAGAGTTTTACTAAAATATTGGTGGGTTGATTTGAATTGATTTTACTCCTTCCTATTATACTCTTGAGTTGTATGATTTTGGACAAGTGTCATGAACCCACCATCTGTTTGACGAAATTACATGACAATAATTTCTAAATTGTTGATGAACTATTACATAATTTTACAATTCAAGTGATTTCATGATAATTATGGGATTCCAAGCATATATTGAATTCAGGTTATCATGTTTGGTTTGCCTTGGCAAGTATACCATACTTCGCTGGGGGTGTCATGCCCGGTCACCTTACCGAAGGGGTATCATGCCTTGGATTCCAAGTAGTAGCTCAATTGGTCTATGTTAGTTAAGGTCTCCTCCCACATATCTATGATATATTATGCAAGTTTAACATTTTACATGCATGTTTTATTACAAACATTGATAATACATTTCATATTGAGATTATATCCATTGCCTATATATATGCATTTCGAATATTATGCCTACATGATATTACCTTGTAGGGATCGAAGCTCCTATCAATCATCCTCCTCCACATGGATTGTCCGATTTTTTGAAAAAAGCTTTGGAGAGTCCTCAACTGCATGGAAAATATCTATGTTATTCATTCAATGTTGAGACTTCTTCTTTAAGTTGGATACTTATTATCATGAGGGTGAGCTAGGGAAATGTCTTGGGCGCCGCTCCATTCTTAAGTAGAGGTGTTGTTGGATACTATGTTTGTATATGCTTATGAGATTGACTCTCCTTATGTTCCTATGATAATGAAAAACTTCCATTAGTCCCACTTCCCTTTTGATATTTTACTCTTGTTATTGTTTTATTTTGCTTCCGCAACGAAGGATATGTACATAATATGCTAAGAGGCTTGTTAGGATTGTTTCAGGACTTCCCATTTGCCATGTCATGTCTAGGACCTAGGCTTGGGCCATGACAAGCTTGGTATTAGAGAATTAGGTTGTAAATGATCCTCGAAAATCTGACAAACTACGACAAGTAGAGTCTTGTTCATGGTTGTGAAGTGCGCCACAACTATGAATAGGAGGTTATGAGACATTTTAGAAAATGTTTGTCTTCTTCATGATCTATGTCGTGCAGTAGAGCTAGGTACTCTAATGCTTATTTCTAATACTAACTGTTATGTTTCAGAATATATCTCAAGCTATCCAAAATGGTGGACAAGATGGTAAGCATCCCTAATTTGAGGATCAACTTCCCAACAATGACATATCAAATTCAGAGATTCAAAATGCTCTGAAATGCCCTAAAAAGTGCCCAAAAATGTGCCTTGAAAGTGCCCATTTAATTTTTATATATCTCAAAATCCGTGTGTGATATCAAAAGTTCGACTTCATATTCGTGATTAGGGGGAAAATTGAGTAGGAAATGAGTATAACCCCGATTTTAGAGCAATCGTATCAAAATTTAATTTTCCAAAAATGATGAATTCCAGAGATGATCTGCACCCTTGGTATGATGCAGCCAGGGCACGGACCAGTGTTATTTTTGCTCCAATTTCCTGTTTCGGTCCGAGGCCTTTGGGTCTTTGGCCTAAGCGTTCTTATGCGTAAATACACCTATGCTTAGTCATATTTCCATTCCATATCATACAAGACATTCCCTAAAATCCTCTCTGATACTTAGACAAATATTTCACCCAAAATTCAAGTGTCCAAATCTCATTCCTGATCTAAGAATTCCATTCATGTTTCAAGTTCTCAATCAAATCTTCATCAAGAAAATCTCCAATGTTGAGGTACGTGGGTTTCAACCAGTGGGTCCATCACCTATGGTAACCAACCTTCTTTTATGCACAAATTAGATGTTTTCAAGTTGATTTACTTATGGATATTCTTACTATGAATATGATTATAAACTAAGTTGGGGTTTTCATGAAATGCGGACTGTTTAAATATGTTTTGAGCTATGAATCTATGTCCTATGATGAGATTTGATGAAGGGTTTTAATGTATCTTGCATGAGGGTGTTACTAAGGTGTTGGTGGGTTGATTTACAATAAGTTTTCTTATATGATTTCACTCTTGAATTGTATGATTTTGAATAAGCATTACACACCCATAAAGTATTTGATAAAATGTCTGGTTTAGGATTCTTGAGTTATTGATGATCTATTGCATGACTTATGAGTTAAGTGACTTTATGATGATGAAAGGAATGTATATGTATGTTGATTTCATGGATAGTATATATAGTTTTGCATGTTAACCACACCTCGCTCGGGAGGTAGTAGGCCTGAACAACCATGTTGGGGGTTTGTACCTCAATTGCCTCGCTGGGGGGTAGTAGGCCCGTGAAACCATGTTGGGCGGTTTGTATCTCAATTGCCTCGCTTGGGGATTGTAGGTCCATGCAATCATATTGTTGGGTTTGTACATCAATTGCCTCGCTCGAGGGGTGGTAGGCCCATGCAACCATGATGGGAGGCTTGTACCTCGATCGCCTCCCCAAGGGGGTGGTAGGCCTTGGTCTCTAGTATCATGGTATCGTCCTACATATGTAGTATGTTCTATATAAGCATGTTTTACGTCAAGAATCTTTCATGCATGCCATATTGCTACTATTCTCATCCATTACTTATATGTAAGAATTTTGCTTATGTTGTCAATCTCTTGATACATTGCATCCTATATACTTAGTACATTCAAATGTACAAACACATACTCTATGCCTACATGACTAGTACTATCTTTGAAGCAAGTTTGGCGAGTCCTCAACTCCGAGGATGATATCTTTTGATCTTATGTTATGCAAAGTTGCTCTTTCTTTTATTGTATGCTTTTGACTATGAGGGTGAGCCCAAAAAGATATCATGGCCCCCTAAATTCTAAGTTTAGAGGTGTTGTTGGACAAGTTATATAATGACGCTTTAAGCTTTGACTCCCTTGACTCTTGTAGAGTCTATAAAAATTATCCCATTTGCATTTTGTATAAAAGATTGTCGTGTGATTTTGTTGAGTATGATATGGTGGATTTTGATGTTATTCTTGGTGTTGAGGAAGTGTATAGGTGACCCAAGTGCTATACTGCCCTTAGAGGTTGTGGGTTGTGGAAGATAATTTGACCTATGAGGAGGTCCCAGTGGAGATATTCGATAGATAAGTGAAAAGATTGAGGAACAAAGATGTAGCATCTGTCAAGGTCCTTTGGAGGAAATCAACAAGTTGAAAATGCCACATGGGAAGCTGAAGCAGACATGGAAATGGGATATCTATACCTCTTCCACTCTACTCAAGCAGGAGGTAATAAATTAAGTCCCATCTATGATTTCAAGTCTCGAGTTTCAACCCTCTTGTCATTTTTGCATGCATTCATGTTCATGGTAATAAGTTTATGTTGACATTCATATTGAGACTTTATGAAAATGATGTTAAGTGCATTTGTTGCATTCATGTCGGGCTGAAATCTTCATAATTACTTCTCTTTCACATGATTCTTTGACATTCATGGATGAATGTCCCCAAGGTTGAGATATTGAAACCCCCTCATGTGCATCGAAATGTCCCATAATCGTAATCTCCATATACTTCAAAAACCTTGCGTGATTTCAGAAATCCAACGTCATATTCTTGATCAGGGGGAAAAATTGAGTGGAAAATGGGTAAAATCCGAATCTTAAAAGACCCATAGAGAAAAATAGTTTTTTCTAATTTACGATTTCTAGAGAGCCTACGCGCCGAGGCCGCGATGCGCCTGGGCACAGTAGTGTTTATTAGTGAGGCGTGCCTGGTCTACGTCATGCTTAGGTCGTGGACCAGTGCAATTTGTCCCCTATTTTTCATATTTCATCCAAGGGCAATGGTGTAATGATCCAATACCTATTTAAACGTGAAATTCTCCACACCTAGCCATTTTTAACTTTAGAACTAATAAAACCCTCTCTAAAACCTCTCCAAGACTTTATCAAAATCCGTATTCAAATTCAAGGACCTCAAGAATGACTTTGTATTTCAAAGACCCAATCCAAGCTTCAAGTCTCCTTCAAGTTCATTCCAAAAAATCTAAGGGTTAAGGTATGTGGGTCTTCATCTATAGGTTTTTTCACCCATGGAGCCCAGCCATCTCACTTTATGAAAATTGCATGATTTCAAGTTGTATTACTTATGGGTATCACTTATTATGAATTATGAATCTAAATTATGTTGGGTTTTATCAAGTATTGATTGATTATGCATGAACATCCATTTCAAGCTTATTCCATGAATTGATTTTTATCTATTGAGACTACGCAGGATTCGAGCTATGAAACTATGAACTACATGACTCGAGCTATGAAACTATGAACTATTATGAACTTTTGTGATGGATTTCATGATACCCAAAATGAGGGTTTTACAACAATATTGGTTGGTTGGTTTGAATTAATTTTACTCCTTCTTGTTATACTCTTGAATTGCGTGATTTTAAGCAATTGTCATGAACACATAATTGAATGATTTTAAACAAGTGTCATGAACACACCATGTGTTTGATGAAATTACATGACAAGAATTTCTAAGTTGTTGATGAACTATTGCATGATTTACAAGTCAAGTGATTTCATGATAAATATGGGCTTCCAAGCATGTATTGAATTCATGAAAAGTATCTATGATGTAACAAGTGACAAGTTGAGCCCTATTTCAAGATTTTACCCTCTAGTGAGTCATTCATGTCAAGTTGAGGGATCAAGCATGATTATTATTTTACCCTCATATTCAAGTTCAATTAAGCTCACTAATAGAGGCCAAGCATGTAAAGAGCTAATCATAACAAGTTATCATGTCTCTTACAAGTTATTCATGTTATGATTAAAGCATGATTATTTTAAGTATTATATGGGATTAGACTTAGCATCGATTTATGTTTAAGATGGGGGCTCGACTCAAGCGGTCATTATATAATGTCTTTAGACTCTAAACTATGTGTCACCATAGTGTCATGTTATTTCCCCAAATGGGCTTTGCTAGTGAATCCATCTAGTTCATGTTATCATGTTTGGTTTGCCTTGGAAACTAGACCACACTTTGTCGGGGGGTGTCATCCCCGGTCACCTTACCGAGAGGGTTTCATGCCTTCGATTCCAAGTAGTAGCTCTCTTGGTCTATGTCTGTTAAGGTCTCCCCCCCAAATATGTATGATATATTATCCAAGTTAAATGTTTTACTTGCACGTTTTATAATAAACATTGATCATAAATATATTCCAAGTACTAATGCATACTCTATATGTACATGATATTACCATGTAGGGACTCGAGCTCCTATAGGTCATCCTCCTCCACATGGCTAGTTCAGTTCTTTGAAGAAAGTTTTGGTGAGTTCTGAACTCCGAGAATAATATCTATGTTATTCATATATGTTGAGACTTCTTTAGGTTGGATACTTATTATCATGAGGGTGAGCAAGAAATGTCTTGGCCTCCTCTCCATTCCTAAGTAGAGGTGTTGCTGGATACTATGTTTGTATATGCTTATGAGCTTGACTCTTCTGATGTTTCTATGATTTTGAAAGACTTTCCTTAGTCCCGCTTCCCTTTTGATATTTGACTCTTATTATTGTTTTATTTTTCTTTCGGAACCAAGGACGTGTACATGATATGCTAAGAGGCTTGTTTGGGTTGTCTTCGGACATCCCATTTGTCGTGTCACATCTAGGCCCTACGTTTGGGTTGTGAAATCGTTACATCAAGGTAAGTGTTGGCATGGAGAGACCACTCGCCAAGTGGAACTCAGTAAACTTAAGCATGCATCTTTCTTCAACATATAATCTTACATAGATCTACTAGTCTACCGTACAAGGTCTCCTATGGTGGCACATGGTAAATGGGGCAAGGGGTTATTTCTAGGATTCCTTACTGAACCCCACCATAATGCCTCATTCATTGTTAAGCCAGTCCAACAGAATACTTTAAGGAACATAACATAGTCATGCAGGGTAACTAAGAATAATAAGTAACAATTTTATAGGTGTAGCTCCATACCTAGAAAACGGCCCAAGTGATAATTGACCTTGCACGTTTGGGGTCTATCTTAAGAATCTTTTAAGGAAATTTCAATGTGCTTACATTTTTGTCAAGATTAATACTTTAATGCTTTCTTTATACCCTTGTCATCAACATCATAAAATTCATCATGTACTTACTGAGTCTATGCAATAACTTGAAATTACCTGATTTAATAGAATAATACATGAGCATGATAAAACATGACATTTTAAAACTAGCATTAAGCAGCCCACACTTCATAAGATAAAACCCTAAGTAAGGAAATCATAGCTATCAACTTAAAATTATAAAAGCTCTTTGTATATCATCACACTATACTTATTAAGATTAAATAGAGGTAAGTACATTGTAAAAGCGTCATTAGCAACATACTCATGGAATTTAAGATTTTCAAGAACTTAAAGAAAAGGTAAAAGGATTTATAAAGGAAATTTGTGGGTGAAAGGTACCCAGAAATCAAACTCACATACTAAGGATGATCTTATGGAAAGGCTTAAAGAAGTTTCGTGAAGAAGCTTTTTGAATGAAAACCTTAACCTTGCCTAATTTTTGCATTGAGTGCTTCTATGCCTTAGAGAAACTGCGAGAGCTTGAGAATAAAGTGAATAAGTGGATCTAGGGTTTGATATAGGAGGCCAAAGAGTCCTAAAATGATGTGGTTTTGTGTCTAGGGTACGAGGAATGGACAAAAATGCCCATTATTAATATTTTGTTGGAACACAATCCACGACCCTATTTATGGTCTATAGACCAAACCAAAATCATGCTTTGGGTTCTTCATGTTCTCCTATTCCAATCTTCAGTAATTGTTGTCACGACCTGGTCTTAGGTTCTAGGTGTGACATAACAAATGGGAACCCGACAGTCCCCAAACTAGCCTCATAGTATCCACATTTACATCATCGGTTCGAAAATGCATAATGAGGTAATAAACACGCTATGGGGATGTCAAAGGGATAGGGATTTTCATGGATTCACATAGCGCGTAACATGTAAGAACTAAGGGCTGGTAGGCATGACACACGCTATGGTTGTAGTAGAATGGGACTTAGGAACTTCCACATTTCCATATCTCATCACAAATATATCATCATATTAATAACATCCAATAAAAAGCCATAATCATAGTCTCCATAAACGAGTAACATGTCATAACACAAATCCGTACAAGAGTCTACATGTTGTCCAACAACTCCTCAAAGTCATAGAATAGGATGAGGGCAAGATATGTCCTGGGCTCACCCTCAAAGTAAATGAAACATAAGAGAAAACATAATAATAAGTGGATGGATGATGATAGAACTCACCACAACAACTTTCACAATCCGAGGTAACCGTCAAAAGGTAGATGAATATAGTCTCCAGTCCCTACATGGGCAGTTCATGTAGGAATAGAACATGCGTTAGTCATGACCCGGATCTAAGGTCTAGGAGTGATATGGTGAATAGAAACCCAAGAGTCCCAAAAAAAAGCCTCATACACATTCACATCGTCAGTTCCGAAACATATATTAACATAGTAAAAACAAAGATCTAAGAGACAGGAAAGTATGACTCACGCTATAGGGATAGGGATAATACAAGGAATCACATAGCAAATAGCACATAAGGACTAAAGAGTAGGTAAGTATGACTCAGGTGGGTAAGTATGACTCATTCTATGGGGGAATAAGGGGACTTAGGATCTTCCAAATTTTCACATCATAACATAAAAACACATCATATCATAACTGGATCATAATAACCTATCCAATAGATAGCCATAACCATAATCTCTGAATGACAACACATAGCATAAATCTATACAAAATTCTACAAGATGTCCAATAATTCTTGTAGTCATAAGATAGGACAAGGGCCAAGATATGTCCTGGGATCACCCTCAAATTAAATAGCATAAATGGAAGCATCATAAGGTAGATGGATGGTGTCTTGTCCTTGAAAGATAGGACTCTCTATAACAACTTTCTCAAATTTGAAAAGCCATCAAACGGTGGATGAATATAGTCTTTGAGCCCTACATAATTAGATCATGTAGGCTAAAGTATGCATTAGTACATTTCAATGTTCTATATACGCGGGCATGCAATGCATATGACCTTATTAAACCTGCATTCAATGTTAGATGATAAGGACACATATACAGAAAGAAACATATATCAAGAAGAATAATATATCAATCTATTATGAAATGCATGGTGCATGAATGCCTAAATACTTTGTTGATTGCCCCTTGCTTATCATATTTGTGTAGTCATATGCACCAGTTTGCATTGGTTTGCTAAATAGCTATCTGATCCTGTTTTGAAAAACTGGTATCGGTATCTAAGTTTGAGATGTATATGAGATATGCCATTGAGTTGAGGTCTGTATGTTACTGTATTGTTTATATAGATTGAGTCACCGCTTGAGGACAAGCAATAATTTGAGTTGAGGGTGTTGATATGTTGTCAAAATACAACCTATTTGATGCTTAAAACTTAGGATTTTGTATGTTCTTAATGCTATATTTATGGGTTTTATGTGTTTTTGTGTTTAGATTTGTAGGAAGTCAGGTTGGCCATGCTTTGAGGCAAAATTGTAGAAGATTTCTGGTTTTTGATGACTTACAAGACCCTCTATGGATCGTAGAGCATTCTACGAGTCATAAAGGCAGTTTCTTGATAAATCACAATTAAGGATAAAATCTAAAGATCAGCTCAATGAGACAAGCATACGAGTTGTAGGGCATTCTATGAGTCGTATTGATAGGTTTTGTGAAGATTTCCAGTGAGGGACAATTAGATGAAGTTGAAGTCTATGAATGTGCAGTAAGAGTCATGAATTAGTTAATGAGTCATAAAGTGAAGTCATAAAAAAGAAGTCCAAAATTGTAGGAGTTGATTATGAGACTCCAATTACGAGTCGTAAAAGATATTATGACTCGTAGAGACCTTTCGTGGAGTGCATCGACCATTTTTCTATTTTATTTAGGACATAATTGTAATTACTATAAATAGTACTTTTAGGTTATTGAATAAAGGAGGATGTCATTGTTCAGTACTTTTAGGGTTTGTACTTGAAAAACTCATTAACTGAGAGAAAAAGATTGTGAGAAAACACTTGTGGGTAAATTTGATCTTCAATCTTTTGATTCTCATTCTTCTTGGATTTGCGTTATCTTAATTCAACTAGGTACGTGTTTAATTATGTATTCTCAATTTAAACTTTCTTTATCTAACTATAGCATGAGTAGGTAAATCCACATCTAGGGTTATAGGAACCATGAAGAACTAAGTAAACTTAGGTAATTTACAATTATTGGAATGGGTATAAGAATGTATTAGTCAATTCTCTTTGTTTTGCATGTTTTCTAATAGTGGTCAACATTAGAACCTCTCTAGTGTTACTAACTAGACCAAGGTAGTAATGAAAAGGAAAGATTAACAGGATTCGAGTGATGTGTTCTCGTCTAATCAACCGAACTGGGCCAAGGGAAGGTTGTATCGAGACTTATAGGTAATGGTTAGTATTGCACTATATGGAAATGGGTCAAGCCGCATAACCAAATTCGTCTCTCGCCTTAGGCCAAAGGGCTTGCGGAACTTAAATTTCTGTCCTGCATGCTATACGCTAGACAAGAATTGGGTTATCCGGTTACACTAAATTGGGGAATCATGGGGAACACGATAACCTAGTTTCTCTCTATTATTGATGTGATTGTTAGTTTATTTACTTTCTTTGTGATTATTGCAACCCCCCCAGGGGAATAGAGTTAGTTAACTACTTGATTTGCTTATTGGTGATTTTATCTCGAATCTACGTATTCCAAATGGTTCAACCCTAACCTTGGTTAGATCTAATAGCTTGACAACGACTGCTTTATCCTCTAAAAATGAGGTGCAACTTGGGTGATATCAGTACATTGAGATAAAAAGAATGATCTGAGAGTCTTTTGTTGATAATATATGTAGTGTCATGTTAGTGTGAGCCTAATTTGCTATATTCATGTGATTTGTGCTAATTCAGAACTTGCCCTGTTACTCTAAGTTAGATTGTAGATTAATTGGATTAGGAAAGGATCTTAGGACATTGTTCTTAATAGCCCACTTAGCGTAAAATGACCAACCAAAACTGTGACATAATCCCTTTCCCGTAATGTTTAAGACAAACATGTACCTATTCTTTGAAAACACTTGATTTTCCTAGCCTTGTTAGTTATAAAAACTTGAAATTGGCCCTGGTCCTTCCTTTAACATTGTGCACCTTGACTGAGGAAAAAAGCCTAAGTTGAGGGTGTACTAAAAGTGGCCCTGGTTTTGAGGATGGATATTCTGTACCTCAACACAAGTCAAAAGCCTAAGTTGAGGGTGGCTAGTGTAATGGTGAAACAAAAAATAAGGTGGTGAGTTAGTTATACAGAGAAAAAGGGAAAATCATGTATTGGGTGGAAGAAAAATAAGTAATGCCTTTGTGTAAGCTAGAAACTAAACTGAAGTGTAGAAACAAGGAATAAATCTAAAAAAAATCATGGAAAAGCGAGCACCAAGAAAAGCTTGAAATAGGAAAAAGAGAGAATAAGGTGAAAATAACAGTATTGGTACAACAAAAGTGTAGAAAAACACAATGTCAAGGAGGGCCTTTAGCCTCTATTTTCCCACAATATCATATGAAAACCCCTCGAGCCTACGTTACAAGTCTAAAAAGTCCTAAAGTGATCCTAATCTAATTAGTTGAAGGTCTGAGTCATGAGTATAGGGGCAAGCCTATGGTAGTAGACATTATGCATGGATATCTGTTGTGAGAGTGAGTCATTTTGGAAAGTCCCAAGGTTAAACGTGGAAATATCATTGAGTGTCAAATATGCTACTTCTTTCTGTGAGAGCATTTGCATTGCATTTTTAGCACTAGACTTGTTCAGTGATTGTGGATTATTGATAATCCCTAGCTTGACATAGTTATGTTGTCGCATATACTAGGTTGCATTAGTTTGTTAGATAGCTATGTAATACTATTTTGAAAAGTTGGTGTGGGTATCTGGTTTTATGATTTATCTGATGTGTGCCATTTGTTTGAGGTATGTGTATTACTGTATTATCTATATAGATTTGAGTCTGTCGCATGAGGATAAACAACAATTTTAAATTAAGGGTGTCTATGTGCTAGCTAACTACAGTACTTTTGATACTTAAAACATGGAATTTTATGTGTTGTCAATGCGATATAAGTTGATTTTATGTGTTTATGTTTGCAAGACTAAAGGTTGGCCTTGATTTTGGGGAAAATTACAGAAGTTGCTGAGATTTTGCTGTTATGTGAGACCCTTTACAGGCCGTAGGTCATTCTACGGGCTGTAGGGTGGTTTCATGGTCAATTGTAGCGAGGAGCTATTTTCTTATGTTTACTCTACAAACATGCAGATGAGTCGTAGAAGGTTTTACGAGTCATAGAAGATGGTTCTTACCCTGAGGATCAGAGATTTAGACTTTCAGAAATTTCATCAAACGAAATCCCCTTTCCAGGTCATAAATTACTTGATGAATCGTAGAGACGTGTCGCAGAGTTGAAGTCCAAATTTCACTAGTTGAGTACGACACCCCATGTCATGACCCAGTCTAGGATCTAGACGTGACCGACGAATGAGGAACCCAAAGGAACCCTAAACAAGCCTCTTAGCATATCATACACATATCCTTTGGTCGCGGAAAAAAGACAAGACTACATAAGAAACATAAACATGGGAAACTGGGGCTAAGGGAAAGAGAAAAAAGAGAGTAATATTTAAATATCATAGATCAGTCAAAGCTCAAGCATAATACACAACTTGTCAAACAACACCTCTAAACATAAATACTTAGCGGGGCCCAAGGCAAAGTAACCGAGCTCACCCTTATTGTCAAAGTAGCAATAATGAAGAAAGCATCAATACATAGCATAAGAAAAATAGACCAATGTCCCCAGAATAGAGGACTAACCAACAAGCTTGAGTGAAATCGTACTAGTCACGTGGGTGGAGATACTCAAGCGGGGCCCTGATTCCTACATGGTGATATCATGGTGGTATAGAGTATGAGTTAGTACCTTGGAATGTACTAAGTATGTGAGATGCAATGCAACTAGAGATAGGCAAAATAATCAAAATGCATATCCATAACAAGCGATAGTGTATTAGCAACATGGCATGCATGAACAATGCTTATAGTAAAACATGGTTGAAAGTAATCATATTTACATACCTTATTTAACCCAATAAGATAACATGATTAGATCATCCAAATTCCTTGTACCAGAGGGTGAGGGATGTAATATAAGTCATAACCCCATTTTTGTAGGTAATGGATAGTATATGAGATAATGAATAACATACGAGGGTAAAAGGTAACATAAGTCATAATCCCTACATGTGTGCATATGAGGATAAGGCATTCCACAAGTTCATAACCCCTTCATATGAGTGTTTGCATAACCTCAAATCATACACGAGGGTAGGGAGTATCAAGTAGTTCATAACCCGTACATATGAATATATGTACATAGCATAACCCCTAATTACCTCAAGATAACTTTCCCTTCCTCCAAATAATACGAAATAAAGTAGCCTTACATACCCCGTGATAGCCTAAGGGGTGAAAGAAAAACCCAAGCCAGGGCCGATCCCGATATAGATTTACCACTGATCAGCTGGTCATTTGTATTACATGTTGTACATAGATTATACAGTAAATGTAAAGTAATAAAAAGAACATAAAGTACATGATCCCATAGTATAAGGTGGTCTCTTATCCTACACCAGTGCATAATTTCATTTGAGTTGTTACTTCATATACATTATTTCCTGCCTTACATATCAGTACATTATCTCGTACTAACATCCCTTATGGAGGACCTGCATTTCATGCTGCAAGTACAGGTGCTAGTAGATCTTCCCAGTAGGAGTATAGGATATCCAGCTGCTATTACCAAGCTCCAGGTTGCTTCGGAGCTTTGTGTGTCTAGAGCTTATATATTTTTTTGTATTGTATAGTTAGCCGAGGCGGGGCCTGTCCCAACCCTTATCAGATACTTTTTCTTATCTAGAGGCTTTGTAGTCTATGTAAATTAAAGTGTGGTTTTGTCTCATCATTTAGACACCGTGGCCCCAACGGCCTAGCCATATGCATTTCCTTTTGGCTTGTTATCAATGTCTACTTTCTTTAAGGCATGTTGAATGTTGAAATCCCTCATAATATGTATAAAAAGAGCATAGATATAGGTTGGCTCTCGGGCCTTATTGGTAACGGGTGCCAGTCTACCTTAATGGAACTTTGGGCATGACATTTAACCTGGCCAACTCATCAATCACCGCACTCGTGTCCGCAGGCCTAGCACCCTCGAGCTTTTTCTTGAATCTAGCCTCGAATACATCGACCCGTGAATCAATTTCTTAGACTCTATCTTCAACAAAACCTCGAGAAAATGCCCGCATCCTCTCCTCGGTGTCCCGAACAATCTGATCAATCAACGGTCAAACTCGTGCTAATAACTCTCGCAGCCTACCCTCTACTATAGCCACCCTACACAATAAAGCCTGAATAGCAACAATAGAGTGGTGTAGGATTGATCTTGGGTGCTAGTGTGGGCTCTGCAATAGCTGAAGTAGTAACCGTAGGAGTTGTAGGTGAACCTGGAAATTGTGGCTTGACCAGAAATGGGTCTGGGATAGGAGCTGGGATAGCTCGAGGTAAGGCCACCAAGTTCTCATCTGCCTTTATCAGGCTGGGATCCATAATGCGTGTAGCCTCCACATAAGTGTCCTGGTGAGGGTTAATAGGAACACCTGCTATACTGCATAGTTGATGAATCAAAACTTGAAATGGCAGTGAGGTGCTCATCCGAGCTGCAGCCTCGTGAATCTGCTCTGAAATGATCTGGGCCTAATCTATAGCATACCTAGTAAGAAGGCTGGCTAACAGTACCGCTCTCTCAAGGGTGATCACATTATACGTAAAAGTTGGCCTAATATGCTAGCGGATAATAGACCACCAGAACTTGGCCCGAAATGAGAGGTGAACTTTTACCATAGGATCTACTTGGTTTATGACCCATATTTTTTGAACATCCTCCTCAAAAATCTGGCTAGCGATCCACCATAAAAGCTTTTTCCTAGCCCTAATGTCCTTCCCAGTCACCATCATCCTTATTTTCTAAATACGACTATCATATTCTACAGTTGACTGAGGGGCTATATAAGTAGGCCCAAATTGTACACGTCGAATCGTCTCCTCCGAGATATCAACTCTCCTTCCCTAAACTGTCACCACCTTTAGCATTGGCTGCTCAATGGGCCTTTTGTTTTTTGGCAATTCCCGGCAGAGTGTAACAAGGTATGCAACATTATAACTCACAAACTATGTAAGGGGCATTTTTTCCCAACTGCTACGTAGTATACCTAAGTCCATGCTCATCATATCCCACATCTAATCCAGGTACTCTGTCTAATACCATAGTGTTCAACCTAGACTCCTCATGAAATTTACGAATCGGCTTGCCATGCCCTTTATCCTCCAACTCCTGGCCATATATTCTCTTAATCTAAGGATACACCATCTATGATCGACTGGAGGTTGGGACTGGACCTCCTCCTGCTGGGTCTGTGAGGTGCTTTCTTACTTAGACTCCAAGCCAGAATGTGAGGGGGTCATCTGTGGCAAGCTACTGTCTGACCCGTCCCCGTTGTCTTGTTGTTCCTCGTCTTTAGACTGGGAGGAACTACTTACTACCATGGGCGTCTGTGCTGTAAGTGCCCGGGATTGAGTTCAATTGGCCTCTTTATCTAGCCTGACTCAGTGGACTTCCACAGAGCCCTCAAATTGCTCGGTATCAGAGGATTCATCTCGCAACCTCCGTTAAAGAGCTTGAATAGCCCATTTGTCTTTTGGAGGCATTTTATCTGAAAAACAGTCCACAAAACATCCTTTAAGTTCAAGATGTTTGATCCACTGAAATGCTAAGCAAAGAACAAGAAACAAAAACAACTAACAAATAACTATACATTGATGCAACTGTAGATATGTAGGTACGAGTGCAATTATGCCTTATAGGGTGACCTACGAGTTGTATACTAGCCTCGTAGAACTAATTGTTCCTTAAAGAATGCTTTATGATCATAGATACGAGATACAGTTACAACTAGTAGGTTACCCTACGAGTTGTAGTCCTAGTCTCGTACCTATTTTCAGAAACATTTTCAAAACTTAGCGAAGTTCAAGAGACCCTCCCTACGAGTAATACCAAGTACTATGAATCATATATAGGTCTCGTATGAGAAATATAAAGGTATTACAAGTGATTTATGCTTGCTACGAGGGGCCACTACGACTTGTATAGGAACTTACGAGTTGTAGGAGTACCTTATAGCTGAGCGCAAAAGTCACCTGCAATAAGTATTTCCCACACCAAGCCCAAATTCAACACCAAATTTAACTTAATCATGCAAATAAGAATAAAGCATGACTACATAGCACATAATAAATTCCAAACTAACATTGGCAGCTTAAAACGACCATTATCCCCAAGAGTTGAAATCAACTCTACAATTCGTCAAGCACACCAAACATAAAATATGTTACAAACTAACACTTGACAATCATTCAACTTTCCAAGGAGTACAATCACCATTCACAATGATTAAATCAAACCCACATGTTCAAGCATAGGCAATCATCTCCATACTACCTACATTTCAACTTCAACAACAATAATACAATGCAAACAAAAAATTCATCAATTTCATACTCACAATCATCCATTAAAGAATCGCAATAAGGTTCAAATCACAACTCCATCTTTTTCAAGGCCTATAAACCCTAGATTATAAGTTTAGCTCAAAAATCGATGTATGGCATACTTAAGCATACTCAAACTAAATGTATACTCATGTAAGGAACAAGCTTTTCAACAAAGATCAAGCATTGATGGCTCAAAGGAAAGAGAGATGAGTTTTGCATCAAAACCCTAGAAATTGACACCCTAGACAGAATCTTCGCCGAAAAATGATGTGGGTAGCCGGGATTTTTGGTCAGAGGAAGAATTACAGGATGAAAATAGGATTTTTCTTTACGTTTACGGTAAAGGATCGGGAATTTGGGATCAAAATTTGACCCCTTTTATAAGCAAACCAGGTAAGATTTTAAAAACTATAGTCGGGGCTACGAGACCCCAACTACGAGTCGTAGGTCGCCCTATGACTCGTAGGTCTCGGTCTTGTACCAGACCCGACACTTAGTAAAAATTTAGGAATCATACCCGGGCACTACGAACCCCACTTATGACTTGCAGAGGATCCTACAAATCGTAAGGTTGGCTCGTAGTACATGTGCCAACTTTAGGTACTTATTATTTTGCCCTACGAGGCATGACTACGAGTCGTAGTCCTACTTGTAGGAGCTGCTATAAGTCCAATTTTTTCATATCTTCAGTTCTTTCCTTCTCACCCGCATACCAAATCTCAAAGCATAGAAATCCTCAAAATCATTGCAATTGCATCATTGTCTATAAATTTAAATCAAACTACTGCTACTACTCTAAGTCTCAAACATACAAATGATTAGCAAAGTTGTCACGCCCCAAAGCCTGGTTAGGGCGGACTGGCACCCGTTGCCGATAAGGCTCGGAAGAACTAACTTATATCTAAGCATTTCACATACATATTATAAGTGACATCTATGTTTGACATGCTTCTAAGGAGATATACAGTTTTAACAAGTTAAAAGGAGATG
>JAOTQR010098695.1:0-22572 GCA_025774065.1 Solanum ossicruentum | reverse complement strand
AACTCATAGGATGACCTACAGGTTATAACTTGGGCTCATAGTAAGGAACAAAATACAATTTAAAAAAAGGGAGGTCCTACGAGTTCCCCCACTATGATTCGTAGTAGACACTACAAATCATAGGTGTGTCTCGTGTGGGAAGTGTTAAACAACCACAGGTAACTGTTTCCTATTACCAGGGACAACTAGAACTCGTAGGTGACCTATGAGTTCTAGGAGGTCTTCGTGGCAGAAAATAGAAGGCACCTGTGTGCTGTAACCTTTCCACATGAACTAAAGATCAATCAAAACCATAATGAAACAATATCGAAGGAAAACATCATTTTAAAAATTCAAGCACACAAGGAAACCAATCAGCCAAACATGTCAACCCCAGAGAAGAGTTACCCCATAAAGATAAAACAATCTCCAAATTACATTTGAAATTTACCCAATGATAACTAATCCCCAAACTCGCAATTATTACCACCAACTAACAACAAAAGGAATTCAACACAAATAAAGACAACGATATCTTGAATGTTCATATTTAAACACATACTAATAACCCCAAACTTCAATTCCACATGATTTCAACAATTGATCAACCACAATAATGCATCATCCTCACATGATCAATATATCCATCAACACAACTACCCAACAAGAACACTTACGCAATTTAAAAATCATGCTAAGGGTTTTGAATTGACCAAACCTAATTCTCATGCGTACACAATCATCTTCTCATTGGGTATACTCACTATGATTATAAAACACACATTCATCCAACAATATTTAAAGAATATAATATGAGTGTGCCCAATTTAACCAAGAAAACTTACCAAATGAGCCAATGAAGATCAAATATATGCAATGAGAGAAATAGGAAGAAGCTGAAATCATCGTGTGGTACTTTACATGAAAAAATCACCGAACTTCGGTGGGGGTTAACAAAAATAGTAGAAAATGGAGCTAGGAAGGAGATGGGGGGATAAAACCATTTACTACGAGGGAAATAATGGGTCAATTGAATATTTCACCCCTTATATTCCCCACCAGGTCAACTTTAAAAATTTAGCATTTTAGGACTACGATACCCCGACTACGACTCGTAGTGAGTCCTACGACTCATAGGTCGTGGTCTCATAGTAGACCTCAACACTTGGAAAAATCAGAGTTCATACCTGGGCACTGCAAACTCCACTTATGACTCGTATGGGAACCTATGAATCATAAGGTTGGCTCGTATTGTTTGTGCCAACTTTAAATCCTTTCTGTTTCCTAAAAAGCATGAATACGAGTCATAGTGAACACTACGACTTGTAGGCCTGGTTGTAAAGGTTGCTCCATATGTAATTTTCTTTAAATCATCAGCTTTGGATCTATACCTGCAAGCCACACTTCAAAATACACTAATGTCCAGAATAATACAACTAATCCAATGTCTTAACACTTAAAATAAACAATCGAACCACTATCTAACAATTCAAACAAAAGAACCAGTCTTAAAACAATCCAAAAACATAAAAGATACTTCGGTTGCCTTCCATGAAGTGCCTTATTTAACATCATACTTGACTTTGTCATCAGGAGTACTCAGAATTCCTCATGGGTTGATGGGTTCTAATTATCATTCCTCTGACATATCATCTGGTCCCTTTGCACAAACTCTAATTGTGCTGCAAGTTGCTCAACCCTGTCATCAAGTATTTGTATTGCTATCACTTTTTGATCCACTTTGTAGTTTCCCTTGATGACATCAAACTTTATCTCCTGTATAACCTCATCTTGATCATTAGGTTTTGTAAGCACTTGCTCAAGCATACACTCAATCCTTGAGAGCTTATCAGTGCTAGGTTGGTGTGGTAACCTGAGCCAATTGGGTACACTCTCCTTTCTTGTAGCAATCGGGCTTCCCTCAGATGCATTAGTGTATGGCACTAACTATTCTTGAAGTGGCTGATAAACTTAGGTGACGACAGACAGTTTATCCTTATATTTGATAATTTCATTAAATGGTCACCTTAGGAATACCTAACATCCACTCCAAATAAGGCATCAGCATGCCATTGTTGTTCGGAGGTTAGTGATTAGTAGAAACTAGCCACCAATACATCATCAGTAAGACCATGGTTCAACTTCATCCCCAGACACTTCTTGTACCTTTCCCAAGATACTCCCAAAGATTCTCCTGACACTCGCCTAAAATTGCAAATATTATCCTATAGTTCTTGCTTGTGGGCCCTTTGTAGAAATTCATGAGGAAATCTCTCTATATTTCTCCCCAGTTAGAGCAAACATCTAGTGGGAGGATAGACCACAACTCCGCATATTCGCACCTGAGAGTCATGGGAAACATTTGAAGAGCCATGGCATCCCAAGTAGGATGTCTTGTCCCAAGCACCCTCTCAATATTTGAGTAAAATGTTAGAGGTGGGTTTAGGGGTCTTCAAACTCTTTCCTATAGAACAGGACTTGTCCCTTCAAGGTCTCCAGTAAATCACCTGTGATGTAGAACTTTTTTTCGGTCATTGTGCTAATAAATCTGTCAATAAAACCACGCAACAAAAATAAAAAAATAATAAAAGTAAAATAAAAGAGAGTCTAGAAATTCACACTTGAACTAACTAATAGTGAAATCAAGTCAAGAACCTGGTCGTATTCCCCGACAACAGTGCCATAATTGTTTATGTTCATGCTCCAATAATAAAGCGGTCACAGTCAGCAATAAACCTAACCAAAGGTTAGGGTCGAATCCATAGGGAATATGGGGCTTGACTAAGTTGATCCACTAAGAATCATTTCAAGTATCAATCACTATATTCTCCAAAATGGGGGATTTTGAGATTTAAAATGAATAACAAATATAAAAACTATTCTATGTATGCAAGAAGACACTCAAATTGAGGGACAACTTGGGAATTGTATTCCCCATGATTCGTTGGCACAATTACCCTAGTTAACATACCGCTGATTGGGAATTCGCATGCAGGATGGTAACTTCAATTCTTTTAGCCATCTTGTGAAGGTCAAGTTCGAATTTCACCATAGCGTTTGGTCGACAACCATGGTGTGCCAACTAACTATTACCTATTGTCCGAGTCAACCTTCCCTTGGCCAGGTTTGGTTAATTAAACAAGAACACATCAATTGAATCCTATCATTTACTTCCCTTTTCCTATTAATACTACCACGGTTGGGATTGTGATAGTAGGTGGGGTTTGGTGTTGGCCACCACCAAACAACAAGCAAGGCAAAAGGAAATAAACAATACATGCAAAACCCTAATCAAAAGGAATGCACAATGTCTATGTTATTTCAAGTCAACTACTTAGGGTTCCCATAATCCCAAGTTGTGGGTGCTTATCTACTCATGGCTAAAGCAAAATCAACAACAATGAATATAAGAGACATGGTTGAGAGTTTATCCAAAACAATGAAGGACAAGAACACCTTCAAGTTGGAAACCACAAGCTTTGATTAAAGGAAGATGCGTACAATGTGATTTTTCAAACTCTTAAAGTAGGTGTTCAAATTAAAAATTAAAATCTACACTAAAACTTAGAAATATTCTAGACAGAATATTCAAAGTATGGAATTTGAAAAAAACTCAAAGTTGGAAGTATCATTCTAAAACCCTATCATTAAGTATTTATACTATTTATAAATTCACCCTAAAAATTAAATGAAAATACAGTTGGCAGCAGGTACCTTGCATAGGTACGACTCGTAGGGTGATCTACGAGTCGTAATCATGGTTTTGTACTCAGCATTTGGTATTTTGGACTTAACTGCTATGATTCACTGTTATGAGTCGTTGCTTGGGCTACGACTCGTATGCTCTTCTTATAGTCTAGACCTTCAGTTCTAGGTCCAAACTTTTGCCTCACTGTTATTTGCTATGACCCCACCTATACGAGTCGTAATGAGACCTACGACTTATATGGTGGACTTGTATGGCTGACCTTCACATTGTAACTTCTTAATTTTGCTTATTGTTCGTTACTACGAGGGCATCTTAAGACTCGTATCTTCGGCTATGACTCGTAAGGTGGTTTTTATGTCCTGTACTGCAGCAAAATTTGCAATTTTCTCCCTAAATCATGCCAACCTATATTTTTTGCAAGAATAACACAAAAACAAATAAAAACTGTAAAAAGTCGCATTATGGACTTGCAAAATCCCTTGTTTAGGCAACAAATATGCTATATTTTGATAGCACATCAAGTGCATGTGGTAGTCCACCAACCTCCTAAAGCGCCCATGTATAAAAAGCATTATTATAATAAGGATGCTTGTTTTGTTAGTGATCAAGTAGTGGGTTTTCAGAACACTGCCCAAGGGTCTAATGAGGACGATTGGCATCAAGGTTCCGAAAGCTAAGGTCGGGGTTACAATTAAGAAGGTGCTTATAGAGATTATCGTGGTAGTTATTTTGAAAGGAATAGGATGCCAGAAGCCGAATGGGGTAGAAGAGATGGTTTTTGAAATGGCCCATATGTGCCACCCTTTGAAATGGCCCATATGTGCCACCCCATAGTCATGATGCCGGGGCTAGCAATTGTTTGACTTATTGATGAAAAAGGCTGAAACCTAAGATGAGGCCTTAAAGGGAATGAAATCGATATCTCCAGCATACATCAAAAGATATAGTCTTATTTGGTGACGATCAAGCAACTCGAGCAACAATTCAGCCAAGTGACTACTCAATTGAATCAACACCAAAAGGTACATTACCAAAAATACTGTTCAAAACCCTCAAAATGATAGGCATTGTATGGAAGTCACGACTAAGGGAGGTAAGAGTACTATCGATCCTCCAATGGTGGTAGTTGTGGATGATGTGGATGAAGAGACAATTGCGGAGAAGGTTGAGAATGAAGGAGAAGAAAGCAATAAATATGGGATGAGCAGTAAAATGGCTAAGGAGCTAGAAAAGAGTAAGATCATCCCAAGGTCTCCTCCTCCCTTTTCCCAAAGACTCAAACAAAAGGTGGAGGATGGTAAATTCAAACATTTCCTCTCCATGTTAAACCAATTGTCCATCAACATTCCCCTTGGGTATGCTAAATACATGAAGAATTTGGTGTCTATGAAGTACACGGTAAGCCAAGAGCTTTTGCAAGAGCTCCAACATTGTAGTGCCATTATTACTAAGTCCTTATTTGAGAAAAGGGATAGTGTATTTACCATCCTTTGTACAATTGGTGATGTAGAGCTTGCAAGGGCATTGTACGATTTGGGTGCTAGTATAAACTTGATGCCTCTTCCAGTTTTCAAAAAGAGCTAGCATAAATGTGATGCCTCTTGTAGTCTTCAAATAGATTGATTTGGTTTCTCCTACTCCTATGAGCATGAGGTTATTAATGGTAGGTAGGACAATCAAGAAACCAGAGGGAATACTTTTGGATATGTTGGTGAAAGTTGACAAGAACATATTCCTAGTGGATTTTTGTGATTCTTGATTGTGAAGTTGATTTTGAGGTCCCTATTATCTCAACAAGACCATTTCTGGCCACAATGAGTGCTCTAATGGATACAGATTTTGGTCAACTCAAATTTAGGGAGAATGATGAAGAAGTGGTTTTTAACATCAACCAATCTATGAAGCATCCAGATGAACTGAAAAGTGAAGTTTGGGTTGTTGAGGAATTTTGAGTCCTCAAGATGACTATGTCGTGTGGCAACATTAAATCAGACACTACTTGGGAGGCAACCTAAGCATTTTTCATGTTTTAAACTTGGTTGTGAGTTTATTTTCTATTTTTGAATTTTGAGTTAATTGGTTGTTCATATTCTGATTGTTGTTTTTGGACATTAGATTGATTGTATTTTCCATAATGGTGTGTTTTGAGAAGGATGTGTAGGTGTTGGACAAGAATTGCAGATTTGTTGAGATTTGCATCTGAAGCAGTCTCTACAATCGAGATTATTAGTCGTATTGTAGTTTATGACTCGTAACCTAGTCTCGTAGAGAGTTATAGTGAAAAGGATACAAAGTGTACTCTATCTACGAGCCAACTTTATGACTCGAAGCTCATCATAAAAGTCGTGAATGGGATTTGTAGAACCCAGGTATGTTTTCAAATTTTTCTAAGTGTTGGGTGGTCTGCAAGACTAGGACCTACAAGTCGTAGACCAAGCTATGACTCGTAGTCAAGGTTTTGAGGACCCGACTCAGTAATATTTGAAGTTGAACCCTGTAAGGTATAAAAAGGGGTCAAAATTATTTTGACCCCATATTTAATCCTAATTACCAAGGATGACCCCGATCATTTCCCCAATATTTTTCTAGACTAATTTTTTGGCACTCCGACACTATTTTCGACAAGCAAATTCCATCCATCAGGGTTTTACCATCAATCACTCCCTTTTTCTTGATCAAGTTCATCTACACACTTGGCATGGTTCTTGATTTGATTTTCACCCTTAAAATCATCATGTTTGTGATTGATAAGGTTGATAAGGTTGATGATTATGAATGGGTATGTATTCAATCTTACTATATTTGCTTGAATGTGGGTGCTAAATGAGAAACTAGGGTTGCCATTTGTTGAATCAATTGTTTAGGCCTAAGTTGAATGCTATATAGTTGAATTTGTGATGAAATGCCTATGATAGGATGTTCTTTACTTGTTTGGATGGTTGTTAATGGAGTATTCATGTGAATTAATTTCCAATCAAATAGGAGCATGATCATGCCTAGGCCATATTGGTTCAGTTGGAACCGTAGGGAAGTGAATTCATGTTGTACCTATCAACTCATGTCCCAAATGATCATATATGTGTTTGAATGCTTGTTTTGTGTGATGTGGGGATACTGACATGGGTATATGTCTGAGTAATTAGGGTAGATTTATCTTGACTTCATGTTTAGGGTACGGGTTGACTTGTGCTTAGTATATTGGTGTTTATTTACTTGCTTCGACACTGATAGATTATTATTCGCCTTTTTCATAAAGTTCATGTGATGAGTTGAGGCATTTTAAGTACCTGTTGTTTCTTATTACTAGAGTCTTGTATGACTAGTAGATGAGTCTACGAGTCGTAGTTGCCTCTCGTAGAAAGTTATAGTGACTTAAAATTCCTACGTACTCATCATAAGAGACCATCTACGAGTCGTAGATAGGTCTCGTGGACTCATGCCTATATTTATTTTGCTTCTTGGAACTCGATACAGAACCTGTTTACAACACATAACCCAAGTTATGAGTTGTAACTGGGTCTTGTATAAGGTTCCAATGTTTATTTTTATTTAACACTTCTGGTTTACAGGAACACAATATGACTTATAGTTCTAACTATGAGTTGTACCTGGATCTCGTATAGTTATTTGCAACTGATCCAAGTTAATTTTTGTTATGTTTCTTGTTTTTGTTTGTTGCTTGCTGGGGATTATGGTGGTGTGTTTATTGCTTATTCTTCAGGTACCATGGCACCTAAAGGAAAATGCTTATAGATTGAGGCATTTCGGAGACAACTCCTAGATGGGCCCACTTACGAGGAGCGTTCAGGTAATGATCAGACCTAGCTGAGTAGGTCCATAGAGGTGTATGACACTCAGCCTCACCTAACAGTGACTCGATCGCAGACAAGTGCTATAGCTAGAGCTGAGCAGGCTGAGGCGCAGACTGCTAGTCCTTTCCAGTCTGAGGAGGAAGGCAATGATGAGAGTGATGACAATTTTCTACAGATGACTCCTTCAGGCACGAAGTCTAGTTCAGAGGATGGCCACTAGGATGAAGGATATGCCTATGTGACGACCAAGCCTAGGGTCTAAATGTGACACGACAAATAAGAACCCGACGGGGACCCCAGAAAAGCCATTTAGCATATTATTTACACATCCTCGATCACGAAAGCAAATAAACAAAAATGAGAGAGTAAATATAGGGAACGTAGGACTAAGGGAAACCTTTAATGACGTAAATCATAAAGAGTCAAATCTCAAACATAATTACATCACTTCTCAAACAACACCTCTAACATAGATAAGATGGAGACCAAGAGACTTTCCGGGCTCACCCTCATAGTTATAATAAGCATATAAACAAAGAAAAGAGTCTTTACATAACATAAGATCAATAGCTATTGTCCTCGGAGTTGAGGACTCACCAAATTTGTTGCAAGAGACAGTACTAGCCACATGTAGGAGGAAGATGATCAAGTAGAAGGTGTGGTCAACTTTCAACACTATAGATATTTTTCATGAAATCATCACATAAACATTTCTTTCTTCATCATAAAGTCACTTAACTAATAATCCATACAATAAACCTTCAACAACTCAAGAAACCTCAATCGGACATTTTACCAAACACTTGTCGAGTGTGTAATGCTAGTTTAAAATCATGCAATTCAGGAGTGAAATCAAGTGAGAAAATTTAATGTAAATCAAAATCAACACTTGGTAATATCCTCATACAAGATATATCAAAACATCTCATTATATTTCATAATAGATCATAGATTCATAGTTCAAAATATGCTAAAAACAGTCACATATTATGAAACCCTAACATTGTTTATAATCAACTTCATAATGAGTAATACCCATAAGTAAATCAAATTAGAAACATGCAATTTTCATAGAAAGGAAGGTTGGGCACCATGGACGAAAGGATCTAATGGTTAAAACCCACATACCTCAAATTTGGAGATTTTCTTGATGAATATTTGAATGAGAAAGCTTGAATGAATTCCTTGAGATCCGGTATGAGTTTGGGACACTTGAATTTGGGTCAAATATTTGTGTAAGTGTTAGAGAGGGGTTCAAGGAATGTCTTGAATGATATGGGGTTGAAAATGACAAAGTATAGGTATTTTTACGCATAGGAAGGCTTAGGCCCAAGGCCTCAATGCCTTGGACCGGAACAGGAAAACCAGCACAAAATGACATAGGTCCGCGCCTTGGAGCGCGTCGCGCTAGGGGCGCTGATCGCCCTGGAATTCGTAAAAATGAAATTTTGATATGGTTGCTCTAAAATCGGGGTTATACCTATTTTCCACTTAATTTTTCCCCCTAATCATGAAAATGAAGTAAGATTTTTGATATCATGCACCAATTTTGAGATATATGAAAATTACGAAATTGGCCATTTTCGAGGCACATTTTCGGGCATTTTTGGCGGTGTTTCAATATCTCCCCCTTGGGACCATTTGTCCCCGAATGTCAAAGAAATGTAAATGTATAAGTAATCAAGATAATTTCATCCCAACACATGAACGTAACAAATGCAATAAAACCTCATTTCGAAAAAGAAAATCTCAACATAAGTGTTAAAATCACCATAAACTTGTCAAAACAAACATAAATTCTTGGAAATGACATAAGGGATGAAACTTAAGACTTGAAATCACATAGGAGACTTAAATTATTACCTTGGACTTGAGTGGAATGGAAGAGATAGGGATATCTCTTTTGCATGTCCACCTCGGCTCTTTATGTAGCACTCCCAACTTGTTGGTTTCTCCAAAGGACCTTGGCGGAAGTAACATCCTTGTTCCTCAACCTCTTTACTTGTCTATCAAAAATTTCTACAAGGAACTCTTCATAAGACAAATTGTCTTCAAGAACATGCACAACATCTAGAGGCACAAAAGCACTTGGGTCACCCACACACTTCCTCAACATGGACACATAGAAGACCGGATGAACCATCTTCATGTCATCAGGCAATTCCAACTCATGAATGAACAACCTAGCATAATCTTTAGTACCGACAGTAGTTTTGACCGGTAGGAAATGAGCCAACTTTTTCATTCTATCAAACACAACCCAAATAGAATCAAAACCCTTTCTAGTCTTAGGAAACTCAACCACAAAATCCATGTTGATTTCCTCCCACTTCCTAGTAGGAATCTCTATATCTTGGGCTAGGCCCAACCTTTGATGCTCGGCTTTAACTTGTTGGCAATTGTGACAACCGAACACAAATTTAGCAATATCTCTCTTCATACCATCCCACCAAAATATTTCCCTCAAATCATTACGCATCATTGTAGAATCGGGGTGGATAGAACAGGAAGAATTATGAGCCTCATCTAAAATCTTCTTTCTCAAGTCAACATTAGGCATACACAACCTACCTTGGTACCTAAGGGCACCGTCTCCCCCTTGGGAGAAAACTTCCATCTTACCATCTCTCACCAAGGCCTTCAACTCTAATAAGGTTGATCTTGTTTTGCCTTCACCTCCTCATCCAATGAATTTTTAGAACCATCAACTACCACAACCCCACCATTATAAACCTCTTCCAACCTAACTCCTAATGTATCCAACCGATGGACCTCTCCAGCCACCTCTTTGCCACCATCACCCACATGTGCTAGGCTACCCATAGACACCCTACTCAAAGCATCGGCCACAACATTAGCCTTACCGAGATAATAATACACACTCATATCATGATCCTTGAGGAGCTCTAACCACCTTCTTTGTCTCAAGTTAAGATATTTTTGGGTGAACATATATTGGAGACTCTTATGATTGGTAAACACATCAACATGCACCCCAGACAAATAGTGATGCCAAATCTTCAAAGCAAATATCAGGGCGGTCAATTCAAGATCATGGGTAGGATAATTCTTTTCATGCACCTTAAATTTTCTGGAGGCATAAGTTGTCCCCTTAACATTTTGCATCAAAACACAACCCAAACCAATTCTTGAGGCATCAGAATACACAACATACCCTTCCAAACGTTCTGGTAGAGACAAGATAGAAGCGGAGAAAAGCTTATCCTTCAAGGTTTGGAAATTCTTCTCACATTCATCATCCATATAAATTTTGCCTTCTCTTGGGTCAACTTAGACATGGGGGAAGCAATAGCAAAGAAACCACTAAAAAACCTCTGGTAGTAACCCACAAAACCCAAGAAACTCCTAATGGCCGATGGAGTCAAAGGTCTAGGCAAATTTCTAATCACCTTCGTCTTTTTAGGATCCACCTTAATACCATCTTCTAACACTGCTTGACCTGGGAAAGCAAACTCTTTCAACCAAAACTCACATTTTTCATACTTTGCATACAACTTCTCCTCCCTCAATATTTGTAATACCACCATTAAGTGAGTCACGTACTCCTCCTCACTATGGGAATAGATCAAGATCTCATTAACGAAAACCACCACAAACAAATCAAGGTAGGGATTAAAGAACCTATTCATAATATTCATGAAGATAACCGGTGCATTGGACAACCCAAAAGATAAAACCACAAACTATAGTGCCCATACCTAGTCCGGAAGGCCATCATGGGAATGTCACACTCCCTCGCCTTCACTTGGTGATGCCAGGACCAACGAACAATCTTAGAGAAGTGACTAGCCCCTTGAAGGTGGTAAAAACAATCATCAATCCTTGGTTGAGGATACCTATTCTTTATGGTGACCCTATTAAGTTACTGGTAATCAATGCATATTCTAAGAGTACCATCCTTCTTCTTCACCAACAACACCAATGCCCCCCAAGGTGATTGGCTAGGCCTAATAAAACCCTTCTCCAACAAATTTCTCAATTGCTCCTTCAACTCCTTCAACTCTGTCGAAGCTATACGGTAAGGGGGAATAGGAATGGGTTTAGTATCGAGAAGGAGGTCTATAACAAAATCTATTTTCCTTTCAGGAGGAACATCGGGAAGCTTACTAAGAAAGACATCAAGGAGCTCATTGACCACCAAAACCGACTCTATAGGAAGGAAATTGGACTCAACATCCCTAACCCTCACATGATAATAGAGACACCCCTTAGAAAGAAACTTTTGGAATTTAATGCAAGAAATGAATCTACCCTTGACCACCGCATCATGAATCTCCCACTCAAGGACGGGTTTATTAGGGAATTGGAATTTGACACTACAGGTTCTACAATCAATAGAGGCATAATAAGCATGCAACCAATCCATCCCAAGAATGACATCAAAGTCCACCATATCCAACTCAACAAAATCAAAAGACAACATTTCATGTTTAATGAAAATGGGACAATTTCTATAGACCCTTCTAGCAACAATGGCTGCACCAACGAGAGTAGACACCTCATATGCCTTACACAATAACTCAGGTTTAACATGAAACATTTTGGCAACAAAAGAAGTAGCAAAAGTGTCACGACCCAAGCCTAGGGCTATAGGTGACATGATGAATTGGAACCTAAAGGGGACCCCACACATGCCTCTAAGCATATCATTTACACATTCTTGGTCGCTAAAGAAATTAAACAACAATAAGAGAATATAAAAAAGGATAAAGGGACTGAGGGAGGTATTTCATAGCATAAATCATCAAAGGAGTCAAAGCTCAAAGCTTAAATACATGACTTGTCCAACTACACAACTAACATAAATTTGGCAGGGGCCAAGACAACTTTCAAGGCTCACCCTCATAGTCATAAATGTCCAAACAAAGGAAAAGGTCTTTAAATAACATAGAATCAATAGCTATTGTCCTCAGAGCTGAGGGCTCATCAAGCTTGCTTCAAGAGATATTAATAGCCACGTGGAGGAGGAGGATGATCAAGTGTATCTTTGGTTCCTACATGGTAACATCATGTAGGCATAGAGTATGTGTTAGTATGTTTGGATGTACTAAGTATGTAGGATGCAATGGCACAAGACATAAGCAACATAGTCGAAATGCATAATTAGTCAATGGATGAACATATAGAAATATGGCATGCATGAATGATGCTTGAAGTAAGCATGCTTATATAGAATATATTACATGTGTAGTAAGGGACCATCATTATAGAATCCAAGGCCTATCACCCTCTTGGAGAGGTGATTGAGGTATCAACCCCTCAATTGGTTGATAGTTGTCACACCCTACCATCTATCGTAATTGAAGTATTAACCCCTCAATTGGCTGATGGTTGTCACACCCTACCATAAATGGTGGTTGACACATAGCACCCCCTCAACAAAGTGCAGTCACTTGCAAGACTACAGATACTATTCATGAAAACAACATATACATATATTCCTTTCATCATCATAAAACCACTTAACTCATAGGTCATTCAATAGACCTTCAATAATTCAAAACCCTTAACCGGACATTTTATGAAACACTTGGCGTGTGTGTAATGCTAGTTCAAAATCATGCAATTCAAGAGTGAAATTATGTGAGAAAATTTAATGTAAATCAACCCGCCAACACTTGGTAACACCCTCATGAACGATACATTAGAACCCTTCTTCAAATCTCATCACAGAACATAGATTTATAGCTCAAAACATGCTTAAACAATCCATATTCCATGAAAACCCCAACATAGTTTGTAATCAATTCATAGTAAAAGTACCCATAAGTAATTCAACTTAAAAACATGTAATTTGTATAAAAAGGAAGCTTGGACACCACGGGTGAAAAGGAACCAATAGTTGAAATCCACACACCTCAACTTTAGAGATTCCCTTGATGAAGATTGGAATGAGAACTTGAAGCTTGAGTGAATTCCTTAAGATATAGAATGAGTTTGGGATACGTGAATTTGAGTGAAATATTTGGCTAACTGTTAGAGAGGGTTTTGGAAGATGTCTTCCATGATATGAGGTTGAAAAATGACTAAGTATAGGTATTTTCATGCAGGGGAAGTCTTAGGCCCAAGAACCAAAGGCCTTGGACCAAAACAACAAAACTGGCAAAAATATATAGGTCCGGGGCCATTATGGAAATCGCAAATTTTGGAAATTCAAATTTTAATATGGTTTCTCTAAAATCTGGGTTATACCTACCCCTTACTCAATTTTACCCCCTGATCACAAATATGAAGTTGAATTTTCAATATCACGCAAGAATTTTGAGATTTATAAAAATTATGATTATGGCATTTTTGAGGAATATTTTCAGGCACATTTTGGGGCGTTTCAAAAAGAAAGAGTGGCACCCGGGTCTATCAATGCATACACATCACAATGAAAGACTTTTAACATACTAGGGACGACATCAGACACCTCATCTACCCCTTGACTCCCTTGAAGAGCATAGAACCGATTATGCCTTGGGGCACCACCTTGTTGACCTGCTCTTTCTCTAGGACCCGCATTTGCACATTATCCATGTGGACATCTATCTCCACCCTTGTTGCTATTACGAGGATGATCAATCATCTTGTGACCCATTTCTCCACAACTATAGTAAGCATTGGTAACCTCAAACATGGGCCATCATGGCCACTAGCACATCTTGGGCACATATGATTAAGCACCACTCCACCACCATTATGGACCCTTGGGTTATCATTAGCAAACCTTCTATTAGGATCATTGGAAGACTCTTGGCCTTGATGAAATAGGCCACCCGTGGGACCTTGGAATCTACCCTCAAAATGGCCCTTCTTAGCCTCACCCATTCTTCTCTTCCTTAACTATTTCCCCTCCAATTTTTCAGCATAAGTCATAAGGGGGAACAAGTCCATATCACCAATCAACATGGCAGCACGACACTCCTCATTCTCCAAATTGAATACAACTATCACGAACTTGTTCATCCTAGACCCTGTCTCGGCCACTAATTGTGAAGCATATTTGGAGAGTTGGTTAAACTTGAGGGAATACTCCCTCACACTCATAGACCATTGCATTAGATTTATGAACTCCATCATTTTGGCCTCTCTAAGATCAAAAGGGAAGAACCAATAGAGAAATGCCACCTTAAACTCCTCCTAAAGGATCACATTGTTGTTCCTCTTCTCCTCCCTCCATTGAGTAAACCATATTTGGGCCACGTCCTTGAATTGGTAAGCTGCCAACTCTGGCTTCCTCTAATCTAACCCTATAATAGACAACACTTTGTACACCTCATCAATAAACTCTTGAGGGTCCTCATCCACTTTAGACCCATAGAACTCCGGTGGGTTCATCCTAATAGAATCCCTCACTCTAGGCGCCAGAGTAGGAGTATGAGGGGCTTGGGCCTCGTGGTTGATTTGATTAGTCATGGATTGAGCTAACATGGCAATAGCATCCTAAAACTCTTCATAAGCTGATTTTTCTTCGGGTGTGTGAGCTCTTCTTCCTCTTAAAATAGGCATGATCTAAAATACCACAGTTAGGGCAAAGCCTTACCTTAACTTCAATAGCACGACATAGATCAAGAAGAAGAGAAACATTTCCTAAAACACCTCATAGCCTCTTACTCATAGTCATGGCGTACTTCACAAACATGAATAAGACTCTAATCGACATGGTGATTTGGATGTTGAGGACCATTAACAACCTAGTACTTTGATACCAAGTTTTTCATGACCTAAGCATAGGGCGTAGACATGACATGGTTAATGAGAACTAGATGAGGACCCCAAGAAAGCCTCTTAGCATATCATTTACACATCCTCGGTCACAGAAGCAATTAAACAACAATGAGAGAGTAAATAAAGGGAATGTGGGACTAAAGGAATCCTTTAATGGCATAAATCATAAAGAGTCAAATCTCAAACATAATTACATCACTTGTTCAACAACACCTCTAGCATAGATAGTGTTGGGAAAAGATACTTTTTGAGCTCACCCTCATGGTCATAAGTATCTAAATAAAGAAAAGAGTCTTTACATCACATAGGATCAATAGCTATTGTCCTCAAAGTTGAGGACTCACCAAAATTGTTGCAAATGATAGTACTAGCCACGTGGAGGAGGAAGATTATCTAGTGGAGCTCCGGTTCCTACCAGTAACATCGTGTAGGCATAGAGTATGCGCTAGTATGTTTGAATGTACTAAGTACTGAGTATGCAATGCAACAAGAGTTAGGCAACATAACCAAAATGCATATACATTATCAATGGGTGAGTATATTAGCAATATGGCATACATGATCAATGCTTGAAGTAAAACATGCTTATATAGAATAAATTGTATGTGAAGGAAGAGAACATCATCATAGACCAAGCAACTAATACTTGAAATCCAATGCATATCACCCCCTTAGAAGTAGATGACAGGATTCGATTGATGTGTTCTCCTCTAACAAACCAAACTTGACTAAGGGGAGGTTGACTGGGACAATGGGTAATGATTAGTTGGCACACCATGGTTGCCAACCACGCACAATGGTGAAATTCGACCTTCACATTCACAAGAGGTTCAGAAGAACCTAAGTTACTATCCTGCATGAGAATTCCTAATTAGAGTTATGTTGTCCATGTTAATTGAGTCAACGAATCATGGGGAATAATAATTCCCAAGTTGTCTCTTAATTTGATTATCCTCTTACATAAATAGTGTAGTGTTTATTTTTGTTCTTCATTTTAAATCACAACCCCCTATTTAAGAGAATGTAGTGATCAATGCATGAAATGAATTTTAGTGGATCAACTTAGTCAAGTCCCGTATTCCTTGTGGATTCAACCCTAAACTCTGGTTAGGTTTATGATTGACTGTGAGCATTTTACTATTGTACTATGAAAATAAAAAATTATGGCGCCATTGTCGGGGACTATGGCTAGGTTCTTGACTTGATTCTACTAGTAGCTAATTCAAGTGTTAATTTCTAGATTCTCTTGTATTTTACTTTTATTTTTGTTTTTGTTGTTTAGTCTTATTTGCAGGGTGTAGTAGGTTGTATGCCCAATATGAGGAGCTAGGGCAATCCCTTAGCTCTGATTAATTTGGAGATCTATCGAATCACTAGAAGAATGGCTTATATGACTGAGGATATTTCGGTTGAGGAAGCCTTGAATGTGAATGATGATGATATAGGAACAGAGGAGAATCCAGCACCAAGGGATAATAGGTCACAACATAGGGATTTCAACAAAAATACTTATGGTTGGAATCAATATCACTTGAACCCTATGGCCATAGATGTTACCAGTGCTATAGTGTTGCCACCATTACCAGCAGACACTAAGTTCAGGGTGTCAAGTGGATTACTCCAAATGCTCTAAAATCGTGGTTTGTTCATAGGGTTACCTTGAAAGGATCCCCATTTTTATCTCCACAATGTCGTCTTCGTCTGCAAGAGAGTCATGGGAACACAAAATCTTTTTTTGGATGCAGTTGATTTGTGAGTGTTCCCATTGTCAATCACAGGTAATGCAGTTGTTTGGTTGTGTGAGCTTCCTCAAGGTACAATAAAAAGATGGGCAGAGCTTCAGACAATTTTTCTAGAAAGGTGCTTTCTAACGTCAGAGAAGCTTAAGATCTAAGATCAAATTAATAATTTTGAGCAATTACTCGATGAATCTATTAGTACCACATGGGAAAGGTTCACCAAGTGTTTGCGGATGCTCCTTGATCATAAGATTGTTGATGATGCCTTGGTTGAGATTTTTTACCGGGCGCTTGACGTGAATAGTCAAGCTAGAGCCGACACAATCATGGGAGGCATATTTCTTGACCAACCTTTTTGATTGATCGCCGAAAGGTTGGAGCAAGTGGCTAAAACCAATAGAGGATGGGGTTAAAGAGAGAGAAGTGTTATGAAGACTTCTTGTGTGGTAAACACCAACAATGAGCAAGCTAAAGTCAATAAGGAGATCATGTAACAACTTGCACAACTTCGCACAAACATGAATTTGGTCTGAAAACAAAATTAAGCGAGAGTTCAAGTGGTGACACACCAACCTCCTTAAGAACCCGTGTATGATGAACTTTTCTTTGATGAAGATGCTTGTTTCATGAGTAACCAATAGGTAGGTTTTCGGAACAAGCCTCAAGGATCAAATTTGGACTATTGGAGTAAAGGTTCCAGAAATCAAGATCAGAACTACAACCGTGATGGTGCATATAGGGACAATCGAGATGGTTACTATGAAAGGGAAAGAGTGTTGGATGTCGAATAGGGTAGAAGAGATAGTTATAGAAATGGCCCTTATGTGTCGCCCCATAACCGTGACGCCAGATCAAGTACTTTTAGGATTAAGAGATGTTTGACAGGTTGTTGAAGAGATCCAACTATCAAGATGTGAACTTGAAAGGAATGAAATCAAACATTTCAATCATAAACCTAACGATAGAGTCTCACTCGGTAGCAATCAAATAGTTTGAATAGTAATTTGGGCAAGTTTCTTCATAATTGAGCCAATGCCAAAAGGGCACTTTACCAAGCAATATAGTTCAAAATCCCAAGAATGAGGGGCATTACATGGCGGTCATGACTAGAAGTGGTAAAAGTACCATCGATCCCCCTATAGCGGTGGTTGTGGATGAAGTTTGAGAGAAGGGTATTGATAACCAAGTTGTGGATGAGGAAAAAGGTTTGGAGAGTGACAGGATGCAAAGTGAAGAATCGAGAGAGCAAGAAAAGGCTTGGATGATCACAAAACCTCCTCCACCCTTCCCTCAAAGACTTAAGAAGAAAGATGAGGATGGCAAATTCAAACACTTCCTCTCGATGCTAAAGCAATTATCCATCAACATTTCCCATCTAGAAGCTTTGGAAAAGAGGCCCGAGTATGCGAAGCACATGAAGGATTTAGTGACAAAGAAGCATACATTAAGCCAAGAGCTTTCGCAAGAGCTCTACAATATAGTGCGATTATGACCAAATGCCTTGTCCAAAAGTGAAAGGATCCCGATGCATTCACTATTCCTTGTATCATTAGTGATGTGGAATTCGCAAGAGCTTTGTGTGACAGAGGAGCAAGTATAAATCTTATGCCTCTTGTCATGTTCAAAAAGTAGTCTTGGCATTCCTACTCCAACAAGAATGCAATTGTTCATGGCTGATAGAACTATCAAAAAGTCGAAAGGAATACTCTTTGATGTGCTTGTGAAGGTTGATGAATTCATCTTTCGTGCTGATTTCATGATCCTGGATTGCGAGATTGATTTTGAGGTGCCTATCATATTGTCTAGACTATTTCAGGCCATCGGGAGAGCCTTGGTGGTATGGATTCTGGTCAACTTCAGTTTAAGGTTAACAATGTAGAGGTTGTATTTACATTCGCTAATTAATGAAACATCCGTATGAGTTTAAGAGTAAAGTTTGGGGCATGGAAGATTTTTGATGATGGACGATGACAAAGTCATCCCGTGACACTAAATCAGGCACTTCTTGGGAGGTAACCCAAGGTATACCCCTTGTCTCCCTTATTGCGTATATATGTTTACTATAAGGACAAAGTAGTTTCTTTTGGTGGGGTATGGGAAGCTACAGATTAGGGTGAACTTTGAGTAACCTTGAGTCCATAACTTCCCCTATTTTTTATCCCAAGGATTTCTTTCCTTGTTTCTCTTTCCTTGTGGATGTGTTTAATTTCTATTGAACTAGAATGTTTAGGTAGTGTAGATAATTGGTAGATATATAGTGGTTATTATCTTTTGGCATGTGCATAATCTTGAATGATTTTATGAATGTTTTGAAAATTGGGTACCCTCAAAATTTTTGGGATTGATCTACCATTTTCAATCTTGCATATGATTATTTGGCAATTTTTATTCTAATAAAGAGGAGGCAAGTTGATGTTTGAAGCATGACCTATGAGTCTACGTGATTGTGTAGGCAATGCCATGTGTGTGTGAGCCTATTTTGTCATATTCATGCATTGTGTACTGACTTAGAACTTGCCTTGTTACTCTAAGATTGTATTAGAGATATGGATGATAGGGAAAGGATCTTAGGCCATTGTTCTTTTAAGTTACCCTACTTTTGTCTAATGACTGACCAAATGTAGTAGTTAATCCTTTGTTCCAAGTGTTTGAGCTTTACATGAACCTTTTCTTTCATGAAACCTAGCTAGCCTAGCTTTGTTTTGTCAAATACCTTGATATTGACCTTGGTCTATCCTTGAACATGTGAACCTTGATTGAGGCAAAAAGCCTAAGTTGAGGTTGGCTACCAAAAGTGGTCCTGGTTTATTGAATGGATATTGCTTACTTCACCTCAAGCTAAAAGCCTAATTTTAGGGTGGCCTTTATTGTACTAAAGAAATGAAAATGAGGTGGTTAGTTAGGAAGGATAGAAAGAAGAAAAGAATCATGTACCGGGTGAGAGAAAAAAGAAACGAAAAGTGCCTTGGATTGAAAGGAATAGCAAAATGAGTTCAAAAATAAGGTACTACTGAAAAGTAAAAAGAAAGCACCCAAAAAAGCTTGAAAAGGAAGAATGAGGGAGAATATAATGAAAATGGTTGGGTTGTGGAGGTAAGCGTATTCAAAAACGTGATTCAAGGATAGTTTTTAGTCACTACTTGCCTAAAATTCCAACCAAAGCCCCATGAGCTTACATTACAAGCCTATTAAGTCCTAAAGTGATCCTAGTTCAACTAGTTGATAGTTCAGAGTTTGAGTATAGGAAAAAACTAATGGTGTTGGTAATCATGCATGAATTTCATTTGGGAGAGTGAGAATCCTTGCACAGTCACCGAACTTCGATTGCTTTTTGAATGTAACATAGGGACTTCTTTTCTGTGAGGGCATTTGCATTGCATAGTTCACATATGACTTGTTCAGTGACTATGGATTGATGATACTCCTTCACATGTCATGGTTGGATTATCAGATGCATCATTGTGTTTTGGTTTGCTTAGTAGATTTGCAACCAGGTTTCGAAATTGAGAGTTGGGTACCTGAATTGGAGCTAAGTGATGTATATGCCATTAGAGTAGTTGCTATGTGTTTCTTATTGTCTACTTAGATTGAGTCATCTCTTGAGGACAAGCAATAGCTCTAAGTTGAGGGTGTTGATGTGTTGTCAAAATACAACCTATTTGATGCCTGGAATAAGGAATTTTCAAGTTCTTAATGCGACTTTTTATGATTTTTATGTGTTTTTCTGTTGTTCTTGCAGAAAATATAGTTTGGCATGATTTTGGGAGAAAATTGCACATTTTGTTGAAGTACAAGATATACAAGCCACCTACTAGTCATAGCCCAAGCTACGAGTCGTAAGGTGCCCTTGTAGCAAGAAATAGTGAGCAAAATTAAGAATCTACAAAGTGAAGGTCAATCATACGAGGCCACCCTACAAGTCATAAGTCTCATTATGACTCGTATAGGTGGGGATCGTTGCAAGGAACAGTGAGCCAAAAGTTTGGACTAAGAACTACAGGCCTAGACTATAAGAAGTGCATACGAGTCATAGCCCAAGCAGCCACTCGTAATAATGGGTCATAGCAGTCAAGTCCAAAATGCCAAGTGTTGACTACGAAACCCCGATTATGACTCGTAGATCACCCTACGAGTAGTAATTACAAGGCGTAATTGCTGCCAACTATATTTTCTATTTGATTTTTAGGGTGTTTTTGTAAATAGTATAAAAAGTTAATGTCAGTGTTTTAGCTAGAGGCTTCGAATATTTTTTAAGATTCTATCACTTTGATTATTCTCTCTTGAATATTTCTAGGGTTTAGTGTAGATTTCATTTTTTTATTTGAAGACCCATTTTGGGGGATTGAAAATCACATTGTACTCATCTTCTATTAATCCAAGCTTGTGATTTCAACTTGAAGGTGTTTTTGTTCTTCATTGTTTTGGGTAATCTCTCAACTATGTTTCTCATATTCATAGTTACTGATTTTGCCTTAGCCATGAGTAGCTAAGCACTCACAACTTGGGGTTGTGGGAACCATCAGTAGTTGAGAATGGTGGGAGGAGACTCAAAGTATTTTCCTGTTGAGATGGGACTCCATCAAGGATCTGTGTTGAGCCCATTCATGTTTGCCTTGGTTATGAATGAGCTAACACGATCTATCTAGGAGGAGGTACCATGGTGTATGCTGTTTACAAATGATATAGTGCTTATTGATGAGACTCAGACTAAAGTTAATTATAGGTTGGAGGCCTAGAGACATGCCTTGGAGTCCAAAGGATTCAAACTCGGAAGGACCAAAACTGAAGACATGGAGTGCCTAATTCAGTGCTGAGAGGGATAAAGCAAACTTTGATGTGAGGCTTGCCACTCAACCTATTCCCAAGAGGGTAACTTTAGGTATCTGAGGTCCATCATCTAGAGTAGTGACGATATCAACATTGATGTCACACATCGTATCGGGACATCGTGGACTAAATGAAGGCTTGTCTCTATTGTATTGTGTGACAAGAAGATACCACCTTAAAGGAAAGTTTTACAGAGTGGTGGTTAGACCATTGTTGCTATATGGAGTGAGTGTTGGCCAATTAAAAATGCACATGTTCAAAAAGATGCATGTCGCAGAGATGAGGATGCTGAGATGGATGTATGGTCACACTAGGAGTGACAAGGTTAGGAATGAGACCATTCGGGAGAAACTAGAGATGGCCCCAGTGGTCGAAAAGATGAGGGAAACGAGATTGCGCTGGTTTGTACATGTGTAGAGAAGGAGTATCGATGCTCCTGTTAAGAGGTTGAGAGGTTTGTTTTGAAAGCTACACATAAGGGTAGAGGTAGACCAAAGAAGTACTTGGGGGAGGTGATCATACAAGATATGGCGGAACTTGATCTCACTGCGGATATGACCCTAGATAGAAAGAAGTGGAGGCCGTGAATTAGAGTTGCAGGATAATTAGTAGAGTTAGGTGGATCCATGGCCTTGGGTTTTTTTAACAAGTGTTCTCATTATCTGTCGTATATGTTTAGTTTTATCATATTTACATACTGCCATGTGCTATTCATTATTAGTTGCTCTTTCTGTTCCCTTCCCTTTTCTTTTTGTCATATCTAGTTCTTTCT
>JAOTQR010098666.1:0-71843 GCA_025774065.1 Solanum ossicruentum | reverse complement strand
ATCTAATATAAAAGGTAAGAAATATTAACGTATTTCTTGATATATCCGAGAACTTCTTCCTCGACATTTGAATTGACGGGATGTGATTTAGAAAAATTTGATGAATGACGATGAATAGATCTATGAATCAATACAACAACGAGTTCATCTAGATTTAAGGATGGTTGATTTTGTAGCACCAGAAGTTATTCTGATTGCTTTGAATCAACCATTTCTACTTTGGATGGAGGATCTTCTTTTCTTCTTTGGGGTAATGGTGTGGAAGTTGAACTAGAAGTGCAACCTAATCTCCTTAGAACCTTCTCTGGAGGTCTTTAAGAAAAGTCCTTAAAACATTGAATATCCTGTTCTATAGGTTTCTTAGAACTAGAAGATTTGGAAGCTTGAATGCCAGGTAAATCAAGAGTTGCAAGTTCCTCTGTCGTTGCCTATCTGTCAGTGCATGCATTCTGGCATCCAGAAAAAATAAGTGGACAGATCATATGCTTAATTATGTATCAATTATTAAATATGAAAACATAATATATTAGAATAAAAATATTATATTTAAAAAAGTAGATTATGTCTATTACCTCAGTAAGAATATTAGACCAAAACGATTCAATTTAGCTTGACACTGACAACTCGTCAGGTGAGTATCCTAGGTATGAAGCTTCTGTCTTTTAGTGTAATTTCTTCATTGATTGTAGAAGCACATTCGTAAATTCAGACATTGATTGCATAAGGCATGCCAAATAATTGATATATTTTTTTCGAATTTGACTACTTGCATGTAAGATTTGATGAATCTAGTAAATGCAATTTGGCCCCAAGGAAACTGCACATAAATCCCATCTTCGACCATTAACAAATTTGCAATTGGTACTGGTGTCGATCACGTCCAGTTGGGAGTATGCAAATGTGTGGATAAAATACAATATTGCCATCTGAAGACCATCATCATTGTCCTGTCATGAAACGCCCCAAAAGTGTCCGAAAATGTGCCTCAAAAATTTTCTTAATTGTAATTTCCATATATCTCAAAATCCATGCATGATATCAAAAATCCGACTTTATCTTCATGATTAGGGGGTAAAATTGAGTGGGAGATGGGTCTAAACTCGATTTTAGAGCAACCGTATCAAAATTTTATTTTCCTAAATTTTAAATTTCTAGAATAGATATGCACCCCTAGCGCGACGTGGCCAAGGCACTAATCTATATATATTTTTGTCAGTTTAGTTGTTTCGGTCCAAGGCCTTTGAGTCTAGGGCCTAAGTCTTCCCATGCGTAAAAATACCTATACCTAGTCATTTTTCAACCTCATATCATTTAAGACATTCCATAATATCCTCTCTAACAATTAGACAAATATTTCACTCAAATTCAAGTACCCCAAACTCATTTCAGATCTTAAGGAATTCACTCAAGCTTCAAGTTCTCATTCCAATCTTCATCAAGGGAATCTCCAAAGTTGAGGTATGTGGGTTTCAACCATTGGGTCTTTTCACCAATGGTGCCCAACCTTCCTTTTTATACAAATTACATGTTTTCAAGTTGATTTACTTATGGGTACTTCTACTATGAATTTGATTATAAACTATGTTGGTGTTTTCATGAAATATGGACTGTTTAAGTATGCTTTGAGCTATGCATTTAAGTTCTATAATGAGATTTGATGAAGGGTATTGATGTATCTAGCATGAGGGTGTTACAAAGTTTTAGTGAGTTGACTTACATTTAATTTTCTCACATAATTTGACTCCTGAATTGCATGATTTTGAACTAGTATTACATACACGCCAAGTGCTTGATATAATGTCCAATTAAGGGTTTTTGAGTTATTGAAGATCTATTGCATGACTTATGAGTAAAGTGGCTTTATGTTGATGAAAGGAATGTATGTATGTGTTGATTTCATGAAAGGTATCTATAATGTTGCAAGTGACCGCACCTTGTTGGAGGGGTGTTATGCCTGAATCAACATGGACGATAGGGTGTGACAACCATCAACCAAATTAAGGTGTTGATATCTCAATCATCGTGGATAGTAGGGTGTGATAACCATCAACCAAATTGAGAGGTTGATACCTCAATCACCATGGATGGTGGGGTGTGACAACCATCAACCAATTGAGGGGTTGATACCTCAATCACCATGGATGGCAGGTGTGACAACCATAAACCAGTAGAGCGGTTGATACCACAATCGCATTTCAAGAGGGTGGTAGGCCTTAAAATCTACAATAATAGTTTCTTACTACACATGTAATATGTTCTTTATAAGCATGTTTACTTCAAGCATCATTCATGCATGTCATATTGTTATTTGCTCATCCATTGCCTAATTATGCATTTTGACTATGTTGTTTATCTCTTGTGGCATTGCGTCCTACATACTTAGCATATTCAAACATACTAACTCATACTCTGTGCCTACATGATATTACCATGTAGGAACCAAACCTCCACTTGATCATCCTCCTCCTCTTTGTGGCTAGTACTATCTCTTGAAGCAAGCTTGGTTAATTCTCAACTCCGAGGATAATAACTATTGATCAAGTGTTATGTAAAGACTCTTTTCTTTGTCTAGATATTTATGACAATGAGGGTGATTCTGGAAAGTTATCTTGTGAAATGCCCCAAAAAGCGCCCAAAAATGTGCCTCGAAAGTGCTTGAAATTGTAATTTTCATATATCTCAAAATTCTTGCGTGATATTGGAACTCCGACTTCATATTATTGTTCAGAGGATAAAATTGAGTGGGGAATGGTCTAACCCATATTTTAGATCAAACGAATCACAATTCCATTTTACCAAGAATACAATTTCCAATGAGGTTTTCGTGCCCCTGGCACGTCGCGTCAAGTGTTCGCCTCAGTATAAATTTTGCTCAATTTTTGGTCCAAGGCTTTTAGCTCTTGGGCCTAAGTGTTCCCATGCATGAAATGCCTATACTTAGCCTTATTTCACCCTCATATCATTCAAGACATTTCCAAATACTCATTCAAACTCTAAGCCAATATTTCATCTCAAATTTCAAGTCTCAAAAACTCACCCGAATCTTAAGGTTCTCAATCAAACTTCAAGTCTCCATCTCCAATCTTCTTCAAGGATTCTCCCGAAGTCAAGATATGTGGATTTTTTTCACGAGTTCCTTTCACCATGATACCCAAGCTCTTTTTTACCTAAAATTGCATGATTTACACATGGGTCTTATCGATTGTGAAATTCGCTGCATATTATGTTGGGGTTTCATGAAATGATGACTATTTTACCATATCTTGAGTTATGAATCTAAGATCTATTGTAAGATTTGATGAAGGGTTTTGATGTATATGGCTTGAAGGTGTTACCAAGTATCTACTGATGGTTTTAATTGAATTTGATTTGGTAGGCTGCCAACTCCACTTTATCCTCCGATTTAACCACCATAATAGACAACACTTTGAATACCTCATCAATGAATTCTTGACGGTCCTTATCGACTTTAGACCATGAAACTCTGGTGGGTTCATCCTCATGAAATCCCTTACAATAGTTGTTAGAGTAGGAGCATGAGGGGCATGGGCCCCTTGGTTAATTTGATTAGTCATAGCTTAAGCTAGTATAACAATAGCATCTTGAAAATCTTCATGAGCCGATTGTTCTTTGGTTGTACGAGCACTTCTTCCTCTTGGGATAGGCATGATCTAGCATGCATAGCAAAGAATATTCATTAGGGGATTACCTTAGCATCTATAGCACAACATGGATCAAAAAAAAGGGAAACATTTTCTGAAACACCTCATAGCCTCTTACTCATAGTTGTGGTGCACTTCACAACCATGAATAAGACTCTAATAGACATGGTGTGTTGGTGTCGAGGACCATTAACAACCTAGTGATTTGATACAAAGTTTATCATGACCCAAGCCTAGGGCTTAGATGTGACATAGAGAATGGGAACCCAAACGAATCCCAAACAAGCCTCTTAGCATATCATTTACACATCCTTGGTCATGAAAGGAATTAAACAACAATAAGAAGATATATATAGGGATAAAGGGGCTAACTGAAGTTTTCATAGCATAAGTCATCAAAGGAGTCAAAGCTCAAAGCATAAATACATAACATGCCCAACAACACCTCTACCATAGATTGGGGGTGGCCATGATGTCATGACCTAAGCCTAGGGCCTAGACGTGACACGGCGCATGGGGAACCCCAAGGGACCCTAAGCAAGCCTCTTAACATATCATTACAAATCATGAATTTAAAGCAAGGATCTATGAGTGTGAGGGCGTAGCCCTCAATTTCAATGAACTCTTCAAATATGCTCCACAAATGGTGGTCAAGCTAAGGTCGAGAATGAAAAAAATTTGTGATGGGTCTATCTGATTTGGTGTATGAGGAGTGTCGTGCCCCCATGTTGATTGGTGATATGGACTTGTCTCGCCTCATGACTTATGCCGAACAATTGTAGGGGAAAAGTTGAGAAAGAGAAGGGGGAATGAGGCCAAGAGGGCCCGTTTTGAAGGAAGGTTCCAAAGTCTCAAAGGTGGTTGGTTTCATCAAGGCCAATGGTCTACTAATACTCCAAATAGAAGGTTTGCTAATGACAACCCAGGGGTCCATGGTGATGTTGGTGTGGTGCCTCATTCTTTGTGCCCAAGATGTGGTAGAGGCCATAACGGCCTATGTTTGAGGGACACTAATGCATGCTATAGTTTTTGAGAAGTGGGTCACAAGAATATTGATTATCCTCGTAATCAAAACAAGGGAAGAGATGGTCATCCACAAGGCCAGGGTGCAAATGTGGTTGGGAAGGAGAGGTCAACATGGTGGTGCTCCACGACACACTCGATTCTATGCTCTTCAAGGGAGGCAAGTGGTAGATGAGGTGCCCGATGTCATCACCTATATGTTAAAAGTCTTTGATTTTTATGTGTATGCGTTGATAGACTCGGGTGCCACTCTTTCTTTCATTACTCCTTTCATTGCAAAAAAGTTTCATATTGAACTCGAATTATTGTGTGAGCCATATGAAGTGTCTACTCTCGTTGGTGAATCTATTTGCTAGAAGGGTCTATAAAAATTATCTCGTTTTCAATTTGCAAAAATAGTTCCTTGTGATTTTGTTGAGTTGGATATGGTTGATTTTGATGTCATTCTTTGGATGGATTGTTGTATACATATTATGCCTCTATTGATTGTAGAACTCGTATGGTCAAATTCCAATTCCCAAGTGAACCAATTCTTGAGTGGGAGAGTCATGATGTGGTGGTCAAGGGGAGCTTTATTTCTTGCATTGAACCCCAAAAGTTGATTGTTAAGGGGTGTCTCTATCATCTTCTGAGGGTTAGGGATGTTGATTCCAAATTCCTTCCTATAGAGTCAGTTCTGGTGGTTAATGAGTTCCTAGATGTCTTCCCTATTGATCTTACTGGTGTTCCTCCCAAAAGGAAAATAGATTTTGGCATAGACCTCCTTCCCAATACTCAACCCATTTCGATTTCCCCTTACCGTTTGGCCCCAGCAGAGTTAAAGGAGTTGAAAAAGTAATTGAGGGATTTGTTAGAGAAAGGTTTTATTAGGCCTAGCTAATCACCTTAGGGTGCACAAGTGTTGTTTGTGAGGAAGAAGGATGGTTCTCTTAGAATGTGCATTGATTACTAGCAACTTAATAGAGTCACTATCAAGAATAAGTACCTTCTACCAAGGATTGATGATCCTTTTGACCAACTTCAAGTAAGTTGTCACTTCTCTAAGATTGACCTTATGTTCGGGTATCACCAAGTGAAAGTGAGGGAGTGTGAGATTCCTAAGACAGCCTTCCGGGACTAGCATGGGCAGGATGAATTTGTGGTTATGTATTTTGGGTTGATCAATGCACTGGCTATCTTCATGGATCTTATGAATAGGGTCTTCAAACCCTACCTTGATTTGTTTGTGGTGGTACTTATTGATGATATCTTGATTCATTCCCATAGTGAGAAGGAGAGTGTGGATCAACTGAGGGTGGTGTTACAAATCTTGAGGGAGGAGAAGTTGTATGCCAAATATGAGAAATGTCAGTTTTGGTTGAAAGATGCTGCCTTCCTAGGTCATGTGGTGTTAGGGATGGTATTAAGGTGGATCCTAAGAAGACGAAAGCAATTAGAAATTTGCCTTGACCTTTGACTCCATCAGGTATTAGAAGCTTCTTAGGCTTAGTGGGTTATTACCGGAGGTTTGTAAGTGAGTTCTCTTCTATTGTTTCTCTTATGACTAAGTTGACTCAAAAGAAGGCTAAATTTTTGTGGATTGATAAATGTGAAAAGATTTCTCAAACTTTGAAAGATAAGCTTGTCTCTGCATCTATCATGTCTCTACCTGAAGGGTTGGAAGGGTTTCTTGTGCATTGTGATGCCTCACGAATTGGTTTGGGTTGTGTTTTGATGCAAAATGGTGAAGTGATATCTTATGCCTCCAGATAACTTAAGGTGCATGAAAAGAATTGTCCTACCCACGATCTTGAGTTGGCTGTCATCGTATTAGCTTTGAAAATTTGGTGTCATTACTTGTATGGGGTGCATGCTGATGTTTTCAACGATCATAAGAGTCTCCAATATGTGTCACTTAAAAAGATCTTAACTTGAGATGATGAAGGTGGTTAGAGCTTCTTAAGGATTATGATATGAATGTGCATTATCACCTCGGTAAGGCTAATGTAGTGGTCGATGCTTTAAGTAGGGTGCTTATGAGTAGCCTAGCTCCGATGATAGTGGCAAAGAGGTGTCTAGAGAGATTCATCGGTTGGCTTGATTGGGAGTTAGGTTATAGGAGGTTGATAATGGTGGGGTTATGGTTGTTGATTGTTCTAAATTATCATTGGTTGAGGAAGTGATGGCAAAGCAAGATATTGACCCCGCCTTGTTAGATTTGAAGGTCTTGGTGAAAGATGATAAGGTGGAGATTTACTCTCAAGGGGGAGATGGTGCCCTTATATAGCAAGGTAGATTGTGTGTATATTGTGTTGATAACTTGACAGAGAAGAGTCTTGATGAGGCTCATAAGTCTTCCTATTCTGTTCACTCCACTTCTACCAAGATGCATACAGATTTGAGGGAAGTATTTTGGTGGGGTGGCAAGAAGAGAGGTATTGCTAAGTTTATATCCGGTTGCCATAATTTCCAACAGGTTAAAGCCAAACATCAAAGTCCCTGTGGCCTAACCCAAGATACAGAGATTCCTACTTAGAAGAGGTAGGAAGTTAACATGGATTTTGTGGTTGGGTTGCCTAAGACTAGAAAGAGTTTTGATTCTATTTGGGTTATGGTTGATAGAATGACAAAGTCGGCTAATTTCTCACCGGTTAAGACTACTTATGGTGCCAAAGATTATGCTAAGTTGTACATTCATGAATCAATTAAATTTCATGGGGTTCCCTTGAAACGACCCCCAAAAGTACCCAAAAATGTGCCTCGAAAATGTCCATAATCATAATTTCCATATATCTCAAAATCCATCCACGATATCGAAAATCCGACTTCATATTCTTGTTCAAAGGGAAAAGTTGAGTGGGAAATGGGAATAACCCCGATTTAAAGCAACCGTAGCTAAATTTCATTTCGCCAAAATTTCATATTCCAGTGAGGGTACGCGTTCTCTCTGCGACGCAGAGCCGTTGCGGAGATGTGTTAGTTTGTTGCCAGTTTTCTATTTCTGTCCAAGGCTTTTGGGTCTTGAGCCCAAGTCTTCTCATGAGTAAAAATACCTATGCTTAGCCATATTTTACCTTCATATCATACAAGACATTTCCCAATACTCTCTCAAATAGACAGATATTTCACTCAAAATTCTAGTGCCAAAACTCATTTTGGATGTCACGACCCAAGCCTAGGGCCTATACATGACCGGTGAATGGGGAAGCTGAAGGAATCCCCAAACAAGCCTCATAACATATCATTACACATCCTTGGTTGCGGAAGCAATTAAAATGACGATAAGAGATAAGCATAAACAAGGGGAATTGGGACTAAGGGTAAATTTCCATATCATAAACACCAAGAAACGAGAGAGTCAAGGCTCATAGCATAGATACATAACATGTCCAACAATACCTGTAAACCTTAGATGCTTAGCGGGGGCCAAGACAAGCAATCGAGCTCAACCTTATAATAGTGACAATACGTAATCCAAACATAAAAACATAGTCTAAAGATAAGTTTGAGAGAAGATAGATATTGTCCTTGGACTTGAGAGCTCACCATAAGCTAACTTGAACAATTCGTCTAGCCACGAGGAGAATCAATAGGAGCTCTGGTTCCTACATTGTGATATCATGTAGGCATAGAGTATGAGTTAGTATGTTTGAATGTACTAAGTATATAGGATGCAATGCAGGAAGAGATAGGCATCACAGGCAAAATGCATAATCATAAGCAATAGATAGCATACTAACAAAATGATATGTATCAATGATGCTTGAAGTAAAATCATGCTTAAATAGAATATAATACCAATGTAAGGAGTGACTATTATAGTGCAATGTAAGGCCTACCACCTCCTTGGAGAGGCTCATGAAGTATAAACCCTTTCATGAGGTTGATGGAGTATAAACCCCCCAACAATGTTGATGGAGTACAAACCCCCAACAAGGTTCATGGGTACAAATCCTTAACAAGGTTGATGGGTACCAACCCCCAACAAGGTTACTCGGGCCTGCCACCCCCTGAGCTAGGTGATCGAGGTACTAACCCCTCAACAAGGTTACCCAGGCCTACAACCCCTTGACCTAGTCTTGGTCATCCCTAACACTATAGAGATAATATCTCATATATATATATATATATATATATATATATATATATATATATATATAGACACACACACACACACACACACACACTCTCCTTTCATCATCATATACATACATTCCTTCTCATTATCATTCCATCATTATTCTATCATCGTTTCATTATCATATAGTCATTCAACTCATAAAACATGCATAACGCCTTTAATTCCTCAAGATACCATAGCCAAATATTTTATCAAACACTTGGCGGGTGTGTAATGCTAGTATAAAACCATGCAATTCAAGAGTGAAATCATGAAAGAAAACTTGAAGCAAAATAATCCACCAATACTTGGTAATACCATCTTGCAAAATACATTGAAACCTCTCATCAAATCCCAAGAGAGATCATGGTTCTAAAGATTAAAACATGCATAATCATTATACGTAAATCATCGCATGGTATAGACTTAAAAATGAGTTCTCGTGGAATAGGCTTAAAAATGAGTAATCATGCATTTTCAACCAATCTTCCATAAAATCCCAATATAGTATATGGTCAGAATTTTTAATGAATAATACCCATAAGCAACACAACTTGGAAACATGTAATCTTCATAGAAATGGAAGATTTAGCTTCATGGGTGAAAGGTACCCATGAATGAAACCCACATATCTTAGACCTTGAATTTCCTGAAATTGAGTTATCAAAGACAAGAAGTTTCAGAGTGGGTCTTGAAATCCAAAGCTTGCTCTTGAGTTTTCTTCAATTTGTATTGGGGTTTTGATGGAGGCTCTTGAGAGAATTTGAGAGTGTATTGCGATTGGGAGGAGTGAATTTGATCTTTAGGAATAGGGTTAGGTCTTTAGGAGGTGTTAATATAGCATAGGAATTCCTAAAATACCAATATAAATGGATAAATGTATGGAATGCCATTAATAAGGCTGAATTTCGCAAAAACTCGTTTATACCCCTGCACATACAAGTTCTACGAAAATGGGCATAACTTTTTCATTCGAACTCTAAATAAGGTGAAACTAATACAATGAAAAGTTAACTCAAAGAGGTTTGATTTTGTAGGTCATGAGCCACCCAGTTATGTGTGCGCTAAGAGATATGACCCTTTAAATTGACCCTCCTAAAGCTACTTGTGCAAAACTTGGACAACAAAAATTCCTTTGAACTTGGCTTGATGTAGGGTACTCACGATAATTTTAACGAATCAAATAAGCTTGACTTAGATTTGAATGAGAGTTTGAAGGTTTGAATGAGTTTCTTGAATCTGGAAGTGAGTTTGGGGCACCTGAATTTGGTAAAATATTTGTCTAAGTGTTTGAATGAGTATTGGGAAATTTCTTGTGTGGTATGAGGTGTGGTATTTGGTGAAATATGACTAAGTATAGGTATCCTAACTCTTGGGAACACATAGGCACAAGACCCAAAAGTCTTGGACTGAAAAAGAAAAATAATACACAAAATGAACTGAGGCACGCCTTCGGAGTGTCGCGTCTTGGGTGCGAAATCCTCACTTTGGAAAAATGAAATTGCAATTCATTTGCTCTAAAATCGGGGTTAGACCCATTTCCAACTCCATTTGACCCCGTGCACAAGAATATAAAGTCGGATCTTTGATATCACGCACAGATTTTGAGATATGTGGAAATTACGGTTCCAGGCACTTTCAAAGAACATTTTCGCACACTTTTTGGGGCCATTACAATATCTTCCTCTTCGGAACATTCATCCCCGAATGCCAAAGAAATCTACAAGAGAAGAGTAGTCATAAAGAGATCATCCCCAACAAGAATGCAACAACATACTTAAAACACCATTTTCAAAATCTCAACATAAGTGTTAAAATCACCATGATCTTTCTCAACATAATAATGAATGCATGCAATGACATAGTAGCTGAAACATAAGACTTGAAGTTCATAAAAGGACTTGACGTGTTATCATAAGCTTGAATAGAATGAAAGAGGTACGAATATTGCTCCTTCATGCCCCACTCCAGCTCCCCGAAAGATACTATTGACTTGGAGATTCTCCTAATGGGCCTTGACAAGCATGCCCTTACAAATCAACCTTTACTCATATCCACCAAATTCTCCACCAGACCTCCTCATAAGGAGACTCATCCTCCACAACGTCCACAACCCCAAGAGTCCTATAACACATGAATCACCAACATACCTCCTCAATCCTAGAAATATGAAGAACTGAACGAACCATATCCGTATCCAAGGGCACTTCCTATTCATATGCAACCTCACTAACCTTCCTCAACACCCTATGAAGACTCAAAAACCATGAATTCAATTCCCTCTTTACCAAGGCAAAGCATACCTTTCATGAGCGAGACCTTCAATAAGCCCCAATCACTAACTTTGAATTCAAGCTCTCTTCTTCTCACTTTGACATAGGACTTTTGATGACTTTGGGCTATCTCCAACCTTTCCCTAATAAACCTTACCTTCTCCATCGTATCCATAACCATATCTAGACCCAACAAGGCCATTTCTCCCATTTCAAACCACCTAATCGGTGATCTACAACATCTATCATACAGAGCCTAGAAAGGAGCCTTAGTGATGCTAGAATAATAACTATTGTTATCGGAAAAATCAATCAATGGTAGATGATCACTCCAAATTACAAGCCCTAGGCATATCCTCAATTGTTTGGATAGTTCCTTCGGCTTGGCCATCTACTAGAGGGCGAAAGGCCATATTGAGTTTATCTCTTGTACCAAGGCCCCTTTGAAAAGACCTCCCAACAGTGAAGTGAATTAAGCACCGCAATCCAATATAATAGGCAAGGGCACCCCATGCAATCTTACCAATTCATGAATGTACGATTTAGCATACTATTCAACACCATAAGTAGTCTTAACCGATAAAAAGTGAGTCAATTGGTCATCCTATCAATCGCAACCAAAATGGAATCAAAACCCTTTCTAGTCTTGGGCAACCCAACCACAAAATCCATATTAATCACCTCCCACTTCCAAGTAGGAATCTCCATGTCTTGGGTTAGGCCACCCGCCCTTACATGTTTGGCTTTAACTTATTGACAACTATGACAATAAGAACCAAACTTGGCAATGTCCCTCTTCATGCCTTCCTACCAATACAAATCTCTCAAATCTCTATAAATTGGGTAGAACCAGGGCGAATAGGATAAGAAGAACTATGGGCCTTACCAAGGATTTTCTCCCTCAAAACATCAACACAAGGCACATACAAACTACCTTGGTACCTAAGGGTACAATCTTCCCCTTGGTAGAAAACCTCCACCTTACCATCCCTTACCGATGCCTAAAATCCCAAAACACATGGGGTTAAGATCTTGCTTATCTTTTACCTCATCAAGCAATGAAGATTTAGAACCATCAACACCACCGTTGTCAACCACTTCCAACCTAACCCCCAATCTAGCCAACTGATGCACCTCTTTAGCCACCCCTTTATCACCACCATCGACATGTGCTAGGCTGCCCATAGATACCCTACTCAAAGCATTCGCGATAACACTAGCCTTACCGGGATGATAATGCACACCCAAATCATAATCCTTAAGAAGTTCTAACCACCTCCTCATCGTAAGCTAAAGCCCTGGGATAAATGCATATTGGAGACTAGTGAATGGTAAATATATCAACATGTACCCCATATAACAATTGGCACCAAATTTTGAAGCAAAACCACAATGGCCAACTCAAGGTTATAGGTAGGATAATCGTTCTCATGCATCTCAAATTATCTAAAAGTGTAGGCTCCCACCTCACTATCTTGCATCAATATAGAACCCAAACTAATCCATGATACATCACAACACAACATATCCTTCCCAACCCATCTAATAAAGATATCATAGAAGTGGAGATAAGCTTATTCTCCAAGGCTTTGAAACTCTTTTCACACTTATCGGTCACACAAACTTAGCCTTACATTGGGTCAACTTAGTCATGGGAGAAGCAATAGAAGAGAACTCATTCACAAACCTCTAATGATAACCTATTAAGCCCAAGAAGCTACTAATGTCTGATGGACTCAATGGTCTAGGCCAATTTCTAATCACATACGCCCCCTTTGGATCAATCTTAAAACCATCCCCCGAAATCACATGATTAAGGATGAAATCATGCTAGAAAATTTGAAATAAAATAGCCCACCAATACTTGGTAATACGATATTGCAAAATACATTAAACTCCTCATCAAATCCCAAAAGAGATCATGGTTCTAAATCTTAAAACATGCATAATCATAATAGATAAATCATCTCATGGTAAACACTTACAAATGAGTTCTCATAGTAGACTTAAAAATGAGTAATAATGTTTTTTCAACCAATCTTCCATAAAATCCCAATACAATATATGGTCATAATCTCTGATGAATAATACCCATAAGCAACACATCTTGGAAACGTGTAATCTTCTTAGAAATGGAATATTGGGCTTCATGAACAGGTACCCATGAATGAAACCCACATACCTTACCCCTTGAATTTCTTGAAATTGAGTTGTGAAAGACTTGAAGTTTGGAAGTGGGTCTTGGAATCCAAAGCTCTCTCTTGAGTTTCCTTAAACTTTTATTGGGGTTTTGATGGAGGCTCATAAGAGAATTTGAGAGTGTATTCCAACTGGGAGGAGTAAATTAGATCTTTAGGAATAGTGTTAGGTCCTAAGGAGTTGTTAAGATAGCATGGAAATTCCCAAAATACCAATATAAATGGTTAAATTTATGGAATGCCATTAATGAGGCAGAATTCAGTAAAAACCCATATATACCCCAACATACAAATTCTACGAAAATGGGCATAACTTCTTCATCCGAACTCTAAATAAGGTAAAATCAAGTGCATTGGAAACCTAACACAAAGAGCTTTGATTTTCTTGGTTGTGGGCCACCAAGTTCTTTTTGTTCTAAGAGATATGACCCTTTAAAGTTGATCCTCCTACCGATACTTGTGCGAAACATGGCCAACAGAAATTCCTTTGAACTTGGCTAGATGTAGGGGACCCACGATGGTCTTAAAGGGCATAAAAAGCTTGAATTAGAGCTTTACTGAATAAGTTTCTTGAGATCAGGAAGTGAGCTTGGGGCACTTGAATAGGGTGAAATATTTATCTGTGTTTGAATGAGTATTGGGGAATATCTTGTGTGATATGAGGCTGAAATTTGGCTAAGTATAGACATATTGATGCATGGGAGTACTTAGGCTCTAAACCCAAAAATCTTGGACTAAATAAGAAAAATAACACACAAAATTGAGTTAAGGCGCGCCCTTGGCGCGTCACGTCTTGGGCGCGAAAACCTCACTGGAAAGTGAATTTTGGGAAAATAAAATTGTGATTATTTTTCTCTAAAATCAGGGTTAGACCCATTTTCCACTCCACTTGAGCCCCTTAATAACAATATGAAGTCGAATTTTTGATATCATGCATGAATTTTGAGATATGTGGAAATTACAGTTTCGAGCACTTGCGAGACACATTTTTAGGCACCTTTTGGGTCGTTACACCGGATCTTAAGGATTTCACTCAATATACAAGTCTTCATTCCAATATTCATTAAAGGATTGGCCAAAGCTAAGGTATGTGAGTTTAACCATTTGGTCCTTTCTCCCATGGTGCCTAAGATTTCTTTTTCAATAAATTTCATGTTTCTAAGTTGATTTACTTATGGATCTTACTTATCATGAATTTGACTATGAACTATGTTGGAGTTTAATAAAAGTGTGACTGTTTGAGCATGTTATGAGCTATAAATCTTGGATCTATCTTGAGATTTGATGAAGGGTATTGATGCATATTGCATGATGGTATTACCTAGTGTAGGTGGGTTGATTTACTTCAATTTTACTTGCATGATTTCACTCTTGAATTGCATGATTTTATACTAGCATTGCACATCCACCAAGTGTTTTATAAAATGTCCAGTTAATGTATCTTGAGTTGTTGAAGGCCTAATGCTTGGCATGTGAGTTAAATGACTTTGTGATGATGAAAGAATGGTATTTATATGATTAGTTCATAATATGTACCTATAGTGTTGTGAGTTGACCATAACCAATTGAGGGGTTGATACCTCAATCGCCTCGGATGGGGTGGTAAGTCATAACCAATTGAGGGGTTGATACCTCATTCACTTCCGACGGAGGGTGGTCATGTCAATCAACCAATTGAGGGGTTGATAGCTTAATCAACTCAGATGGGGGTGGTAAGCCATCAACTACTTGAGGGTTTGATACGTCATTCACTTCCGATGGAGGGTGGTTATGTCCATCAACCAATTGAGGGGTTGATTCCTCAATCACTTCAAAGAGGTGGTCTACCTTAGATTCCAAGTACTAAGTTTACTTGGTCTATGATGATGGTCTATTCCTTCACATGTAATATGTCCTATATAAGCATGTTTTACATCAAGTATCATTCATACATGTCATATTGTTATTATGATATCCACTGCTTATGATATTGCATTTTTACTATGTTGCCTATCTCTTGTTACATTGCATCCTATATACATAGTATATTTTAGCATACTAACACATACTCATGATGTTACCATGTAGGAACTGGAGCTCCTTACGATCATCCTCATCCTGCCCGTGGCTAGTACTATCTCTACAAGTAAGTTGGTGAGTCCTCAATTTTGGGGACAATGTCTTTGATCTTATGCCATGTATAAAGACTCTCTTTCCTTTATTGTATGCTTTTGACTATTAGGGTGATCCCAGTTTCTTGTCTTAGCACCTGCTAAGTTCTATGTTTATAAGTGTTGTTGGACAAGTTATGTAATGATGGTATAAGCTTAATTCTCTTTGACTACTTTGATGTTTTAGGATATGAAAGATTTCCATTAGTCCTTTTGCCGTTATTTCTAATCATTCATTATTGTTTAAATGCTTCTGCGACCAATGATATGTTAAGAGGCTTTTCTGGGGTCCCTTCGAGTTCCCCATTCACCATGTCACGTCTAGACCCTAGGCTTGGATCATGACAAACTTGGTATCAGAGCACTAGGTTGTTAATGATCCTCGACATCCAATATACCATGTTGCTTAGAGTCTTATTCATGGTTGTGAAGCATGCCACGACTATGAGTAAGAGGTTATGAGGCGCTTTAGAAAATGTTTCACTTCATATGATCTATGTCGTGTGGTAGAGTTAGGTACTCTAGGGCTTATTGCTAATCCCTAACCATAGCATTTTAGAATATGTCTCAGGCTACTCAGGGTGATGATATATCGAATGTGAAGGTTCGCAATGCATTATATGTGTTGGCTAAGGCCGTGATCGCCTAATTCAACTTATCGAGGGGTACCCTTGAGACTCCAAATGATAAGAGTGGAGAGGGAAGGGCTAAGAGAGCCCGAATAGAAGGTAGGCATCCATTTGTCAAACTCAGTAGCAATAGTGGAGTGACTCATCTTAGATGCCCAAGGTGTGGGAGGGGACATGCTAGTGTATGTTTGAGGAACACGGGTACATGTTATGGGTGTGGTAAGATGGATCACAAGATAGTTGATTGTCCATATGCTCGAAAAAGGAAGAGTGTGGACTCCAAGAGGGCCCAATGTGAGGGTGGTCTCTAGAGTGCTAAGGGTGAGCGTTCCCACCAAGATCATGAATTTTGAGGCCAAGGGACCTCTAGTTCTCCAACCAAGAGGCTTGCTATTGATAGAATGGGTAACCTGAGGTTCCAAGGTAGCAATGGTAGGGAGAGTTTTTCGAAATGCCCAAAATGTGAAAAGCATCATCTATGGAAAATGCTCAAAGGATTTGAATGCGTGTTATGGGTGTGGATTAGTTGGTCATAAGTGTGTTGATTGCCCTTATGTTCGAAGCAAGGGCAAGGAGGGTCTTCCTCAAGGTTAAGGTGGTCATGTTGATCAAGGAAGGGAAGGAGGGGATGAGGCGCCCGATGTTGTTGCCATTATGTTGAAATTTCCTTTGACTTTGATATGTATGCATTAGACCCGGGTGCCACTCTTTCTATTGTTACCCCTCTTATTGCCAAAAGTTCATGTTGAACCCAAATTATTGTGTGAGTCTTATGAGGTGTCTACTCCTATTGGTGCATCTATTGTTTATAGAAAGGTCTATATAAATTGTACCGTTTGAATCTTGCATAAAATATTGCCTTGTGATCTTGTTAAGTTGGATATGGTTGATTTTGATGATATTCTTGGAATGGATTGATTGCATGCATCCTATGCCTCTATTGATTGTAGAACTTGTAGGGTCAAATTCCAATTCCCAAATGAACCCATCCTTGCATGGAAGAGTTATGATGTGGTCGTCAAGGGTAGGTTTATCTCTTGTATGAAATCCCAAAAGTTGATTTCTAAAGGGTGTCTCTATCTTCTTATAAGGGTTAGGGATATTGAGTCCAAAGTCTTTCCTATATAGTTAGTTCCGGTGATAAATGAGTTTCTCAATGTCTTTCCAAGTGATCTTCCTGGTGTTCCTCTTGAAAGAGAAATAGATTTTGGTATAGTCCTCCTTCCCAATACTCAACCATTTCTATTTCCCTTTACCATATGGCCTCAACAGAGTTGAAGGAGTTGAAGGAGAAATTGAGGGAAGGGAAGTTGTATGCCAAGTATGAAAAGTGTGAATTTTTGTTGAAATAGGTTTCCATCCTAAGTCATCTTGTGTCGGTGGATGGTATTAAGGTGACCCTAAGAAAACACAGATGATTAGAAATTAGCCTAGATCTTTGACTCCATCGGACATTAGAAGTTTCGTGGGTCTAGCAAGTTACTACCGGAGATTTGTGAATGGGTTCTCTTCTATTGCTTCTCCCATGACTAAGTTGACCCAAAAGAAGGCTAAGTTTTGTGGAATGATGAGTGTGAAAGGAGTTTCCAAACCTTAAAGTTTAAGCTTGTCTCCGCTCATATCTTATCTCTATCAGAAGGGTTGGAAGGGCATTTTGTGTATTATGATGCCTCCCCGATTGGTTTGGGTTATGTCTTGATGCAAAATGGTAAGGTGATAGCTTATGCCTCTAGACAACTCAAAGTGAATGAAAAGACTTATCCTACCTATGATCTTGAATTGGCCTCCATGGTTTTTGCTTTGAAAATTTGGCATCATTATTTATATGGGGTGAATGTTAATGTGTTTACCGATCATAAGAGCCTTCAATATATGTGCACTCAAATAGATCTCAACGTGAGACAATGAAGGTAGTTAGAGCTTCTTAAGGGTTATGATATGAGTGTGCATTATCATCTCGGTAAGGCTCATGTTGTGGAGGATGCTTTGTGTAGGATGTCTTTGGGTAGCCTAGCTCATGTTGACGATGGGGGCAAAGAGGTGGCTAGATAGGTTCATCGGTCGGCTAGATTGTGGGTTAGGTTGCGAGAGGTTAAGAATAGTGGTATTGTGGTTGTTGATGGTACAAAATCTTCCTTGGTTGATGAGGTAAAACAAAGCAAGATCTGTATCCCTCCTTGTTGGAATTGAAGGCTTTGGTGAGTGATGGCAAGGTGGAGGTTTTCTCCCAAGTGTGCAATGGTGCCCTTAGGTACCAAGGTAGGTTGTGTGTGCCTAGTGTTGATGGCTTGAAAGATAAGATTCTTGATGAGGCTCATAATTCTTCCTATTCTACTCATCCTAGCTTTACCAAGATGTAAAGAGATTTGATGGATATGTTTCAGTGGGTAGGTATGAAGAAAGACATTGCCAAGTTTGTTTCCGGCTGTCATAGTTGTGAACAAATGAAAGCCGAGCATCAAAGGCCGGGTGGCCTAACCCAAGATATAGAGATTCCTAAATAGAAGTGGGAGGATATTAACATGGATTTTATGGTTGAGTTTCCTAAGACTAGAAAGGGTTTATATTCTATTTGGATTATGATTGATACAATAACAAAGTCGGCTCATTTCCTACCTGTTAAGACTACTTGTGGGACCGAAGACTATGCTAGATTGAACATACATGAGTTAGTTAGATTGCATTGGGTTCCCTTGTCTATTATTTTTGATCGTGGTACTCAATTCACTTCACACTTTTGGAGGTCCTTCCAAAGAGGTCTTGGTACCAAGGTAAAGCTTAGCACGACCCTTCACCCTCAAATGAATGGCCAAGCCGAAAGAACTATCCAAACTCTTGAGGATATGCTTAGAGCTTGTGTTTTGGATTTTATAGGTAGTTGGGATGATCATCTTTCATTGATTGAGTTTGCTTATAATAATAATTATCATTCTAGCATTGGTATGGCTCTTTTTGTGGCCCTCTATGGTAGACGTTGTAGGTCCCCGGTTGGATGGTTTGAGGTAGGAGAAATGGCCTTTTTGGGTACGAATCTGGTCATGGAGGGTATAGAAAAGGTAAGGCAGATCAGGGAGAGGTTGAAAATGAATGAAGTGTTCAAAAGTCCTATGCCAATGTGAGGAGACGAGAGCTTAATTTAAAGTTGGTGATTGGGTCTATTTGAAGGTCTCACCCATGAAAGGTGTGGTATATTTTGGTAAAAAGGGTAAAATGAGTCCAAGATATATGGGTCCATATAGGGTGTTGAGGAAGATTGTTAAGGTGGCCTATGAGTTGGAGTTGCCTAGTGAAATTAGACTTGGTTCATCTGGTCTTTCATGTATCCATGTTGAGGAAATGTGTGGATGATCCAAATGTTATTGTCCCATTGGATGTTATGGGAGTTGTTGAAGACAATTTGCCTTATGAAGAGGTTTCAGTAGAGATCTTGCATAGACAAGTGAAGAAGTTGAGGAACAAGGATGTGGCTTCCGTTAAGGTCCATTGGAGGAATCAACAAGTCGAAAGTGCTACATGGGAGGCCGAGGCAGACATGCAAAAGCGATATCCCTATCTCTTCTATTCTACTCTAGCCTAAGGTACTAATTCTAAGTCCTCAATGTGATTTCTATTCTTATGTATCTACCCTTATGTCATTGCATGCATTCATGTTTATGTTGACAAGTTCATAGTGGTTTTGACACTTATGTTAAGATTTTGAAATGATATTTAATTGCATTATGGCATCTTTTTCAGGGCTGATCTCTTCATGATTACCATTATTATTGTACGTTTCTTTGACATTTGGGTCGAACTTTCCCAAGGGCGAGATGTTGAAACAACCCAGAAAAGTACCTCTCAAAATTCGTGCATGATATCAAAACTACGACTTCATAATATCTTTCAGGGGGAAACATTTAGTGGGAAATGGGTATAACCCCAATTTTAGAGCTATTATAGCAAAATTTCATTTTGCCAAAGTTTCACATTCCAGTGAGAGTACGCGTTCTAACCGCGAACGCGGAGCCATCTTGGAGATGTGTTATTTTGCTACCAGTTTTGTGTTTCAGTCAAATGCTTTTGTCTTTTGGGCCTAAGTCTTCCAATGCATAACAATACCTATGCTTAGCCATATTTCACCTTCATATCATACAGAACATTCCCCACTACTCTCTCAAATAATTAGACAAATATTTCACTCAAATTTCTAGTGCCAAAACTCATTCCGGATCTTAAGGATTTCACTCAAGCTTCATGTCTCCATTCCAATCTTCGTTAAGAAATTCTCCAAAGGTAAGGTATGTGAGTTTCAAACTTCTTTTTTACATAAATTTCATGTTTCTAAGTTGATTTACTTATGAGTCTTACTTATGAATTTGACCATAAACTATGTTGGGGTTTCATAAAAGTGCGATTGTTTGAGCATATTTTGAGCTATGAATGTTCGATCTATCTTGAGATTTGATGAAGGATTTTGATGTATATTGCATAATGGTATTACCTTGTATAGGTAGGTCGATTTACTTCAAGTTTACATGCATAATGTAACTCTTGAATTGTATGATTTTATACTAGAATTGCACACCCTCCAAGTATTTGATAAAATTTCCTATTAATGTATCTTGAGTTGTTGAAGGCCTAATGTTTGGCATATGAGTTAAGTGACTTTACGATGATGAAAGGAAGGTATTTGTGTGGTTATTCCATGATATTTATCTGTAGTGTTGCAAGTTGACCATAACCAATTGAGGGGATGATACCTTAATCGCCTCGGATGGGCGTGGTAAGCCATCAACTAATTGAGGGGTTGATACCTCAATCACTTCCGGCGGAAGGTGGTCATGTCTGTCAACCAATTGAGAAGTTGATACCTCCATCACCTCGGATGGGGGTGGTAAGACATCAACCAATTGAGGGACCTCAATCATCTCTGATGGGGGTGGTAAGCCATCAACCAATTGAGGGGTTGATACCTCATTCACTATTGATGAAGGGTGGTCATGTCCATCAACCGATTGAGGGGTTGACTCCTCAATCTCTTCTAATGCGTGGTCTACCTTAGATTCTAAGTACTAAATTTTCTTGTGCTATGATGATGGTATCTTCCTTCATATGTAATATGTCCTATATAAACATGTGTTACTTCAAGTATCATTCATATACGTCATATTATTATTATGTTATCCATTGCTTATGATATTGCATTTTGACTATGTTGCCTATCTCTTGTTGCATTGCATCCTGCATACTTAGTACACTCAAACGTACTAATGCATACTTTATGCCTACATGTTACTTGAAATGACCCCACAAAGTGCCTGAAAAGTGCCTCAGAAGTGCCCTGAATCTTGTTTTTCGTATATCTAAAAATTTGTTGGTTATTTTGATAATCTGACTTCATATTCTTATTTAGGGGGGTCCAAATTAGGATGACAAGGTTCTAACCTCGAATTTAAAGAAAAGGAATCAAATTATGAAATTTCACTTGGTGCAATTTCCAGTGAGGGTCTGCGACCTCTCCACGACGCAGAGAGGTGTATTTCCTGCACTGTTTTTCCTAATCTATCAAGAATTTTGTAACTGTTGGTCCTAAGTCTTCCAAAACATTTTTTAACCTATACTTAGCCTTATAACACCCTTATATCATCCTTAACATTCTCCAATACTCACCAAGACACTTAGCCAAATATTTGCTCCTAATTTCAAGTCCCAAACTCAAGACCAATCTTAAGGATTTCATCAAGGCTCTCACTCATGCTTTAAGTATCCATTCCCAATCTTCTTCAAGGGTTCTCCAAAGTCAAGGTATATGGTGTTGAACCATTGGTTCCTTCCACCCATGGTGCCCAAACCCTCTTTTTACTAATATTTCATGATTTAAAGTTGATTTTACATGTGGGTCTTGAATATTGAGAAATTTACTGCACAGTGATTTTAGCTCATAAAAGTATGGTTGTTTTAGCTTGTTTTGAGCTCTAAATTTTTTATCTAATGTTGGATTTGATGAGAGGTTTTGCTATGAATGTCTTGGGGGAGGGGGGGAGTGTTGTAAGGTATTGATTGATGGTTTTACAATAGATTTTCCTGCATGATTTCATCTCTAAATTGCGTGATGTTTTACCCGTATTGAACACCCACAATGTTTTTGATAAAATGTCCGGTTATGGTTTCTTGAGGAAATGAAGGTCTAAAAAGCATGAGATATGGTATGACTAATTATATGATGATGAAATGAGCTTATGTACATGATGAATACTGTCTAAAGTGTTGTCATAGACCATTCCCAATTCGAGGTCCTAGTTGAGGGGTCAAAGACACAACCACTAGGGTGATTAGTGCGATCATCACCAACCTAGTTGAGGGGTTGATATCTCAATCACTAGGGTGATTGGTGCTATCATCACTAACCTTGATGAGGAGTTTGTACCTCACACACTAAGGTGATGGGTGCTATTATCACTAACCTTGATGAGGTGTTTGTACCTCACACAGTAGGGTGATGGGTGCTATCATCACCAACCCCAAGGGGTTTATACCTTGGCAATTTAGCTTGGTCTCCTCTTCATATATGGTATCCTATATGAGTATGATTTACTTAGGCATGTTTTACTTATGCATTGAGCATACATGTCATATTGCTATATCATGCCTATTGCCTAATGTTATGCATGTTGATCATGAAGCTTATCTCTTGTTGCATTGTATCCCACATACTTAGTAAATTCAAACGTACTAATATATACTCTTGCCTAAGTGATATCACTATGTAGGTACTGGTGCCTAGATTGATCATCCTTCTCCTCCATGTGGCTAGATGGTGCTATTCCAAGCTTGTTGGCGAGTCCTCTATTTCGGGGACCTTGGTCTAAGTTACTATTATACTTGTGTTGAGACACAGTCTTATGTTCTATTGACTATGAGGGTGATCCCGGTAGCTTGTCTTGGCCCCCGCTATCTCTATGTATTAGAGGTGCTTCTTGGACATATTGTGTAGAAAGAACCTTTCTAGAAAAAAGGAAAGAGGACTGGAATCTATACATTGATTCTTTTTTTGTCCAATCAAAAATGATTTTATCATTTCGAGTTGATTTTTTTTATTTCATTTTTTTGTTTTGGACTCCACAAGAATTTGTCGATATTTCTTATGTACGAGCTTTGACTATTGACTCTTGATTATGACACTTATGTAAGCATTCCCTTAGTCGCATTGACCCTCATTCTTAACTTATATGTCTTTGTATGCTTTCGGAACCAAGGATGTGTAATGATAAGTTAAGAGGCTTATTAGGGATCCTTTCGGGTTCCCCATTCATCGTGTCCCGTCTAGGCCCTAGGCCTGGGTCCTCACATTACCATTAAGGAACCAGATCTCCTTACGATCATCCTCATCCTCCCCGTGCTTGGTATTGTTTGTATAAGCATGTTGGTGAATCATCAATTTCTGGGACAATGTCTTTGATCTTATGCTATGTATAAAGACTCTTTGTCCTTTCTTGTATGCTTTTGACTATGAGGGTAAGCCTGGTTGCTTGTCTTAGCCCCCGTTAAGTTCTATATTTAGAGGTGTTTTTAGACAAGTTATATAATGTTTATTGTAGAACCCGTAGGATAAAGTTTCAATTTCCAAATTAACTCATCCTTGAGTGGGAAAGTCATGATGTAGTAGTGAGGGGTAGGTTCAAAGCCCATGGTTTCATTTCCAAAGGGTGTTTGTATCATTTTGTGAGAGTAAAATATATGGAGTCCAAAGTCCCTTCCACTGAGTCAGTTCCGGCTGTAAATGAATTTCTTGATGTCTTCCTAAATGACTTTCTCGGTGTCCCTCCCAAAGGGAGATATATTTTGGCATAGATCTCCTTCCCAATACCCAACCTATCTCCATTCCCCCTTTTACCAAATGGCCCCAGCGGAGTTGAAGGAGTTAAAGGAGCAATTGAAAGATTTGTTGGAGAAGGGATTTATTAGACCTAGCCAATCACCTTTGGGTGCATCAGTGTTGTTTGTAAAGAATAAAGATGAGTTACTTAGAATGTGCATTGACTACTAGCAGCTCAATAGGGCCACTATAAAGAATAGATATCCTCTTCCAAGGATCGATGACTTGTTTGACCAATTGCAAGGGACTAGCTTTTTCTCTAAGATTGATCTTCGATCCAGGTACCATCAAGTAAGTGTGAGGGAGTGTGATATTCCAAAGATCGCTTTTTGGACTAGGTATGGACATTATGAATTTTTGGTGATGTCCTTTGGATTGACTAATGCGCTAGCTATCTTCATGGACCTAATGAATAGGGTCTTCAAGCCCTACTTGGATTCTTTTTTTATGGTCTTCATTGATAATATTTTGATCTATTCATATAATAGGGAGGAGTATATGGGTCATTTGAGGGATGTGTTGCAAAGATTGAGGGAGGAGAGATTGTATGCTATATATGACAAGTGTGAATTTTGGTCGAAGGAGGTTGCATTTGTCTCGTCCAAAGTCCTGTTAGGGCAGACTGGTACCCATTTCCGATAAGTCCCGGGAGAACCAACCTATAGCTATGCATTTTCTATACATATTATAAGGGATTCCTACGTTCAACATGCCTTTAAGAAAGTAAACAGTGTAACAAACTGAAAGGAGATGCATATGGCTAGGCCGTTAGGGCCACAGTGTTTAAAGTACGAGACATGACCACACTTTAATTTATATAATCTACAAAGCCTCTAAATAAGGAAAAGTATCTAATAAGGGTCAGTACAGGCCCCACCTCGACTAACTATACAATACAAAAATATAAGCTCTAAACAAATAAAGCTCCAAAGCAACCTAGAGCTTGGTAACAGCAGCTGGATATCCTGTACTCCTACTGGGGAGATCTACTAGCACCTATACTACAACATGAAATGCAGATCTCCCATAAGGGATGTTAGTACGAGATAATATACTGAATATGTAAGGCAAGAAATAAAACTATGCACTGGTGTAAAATAAGAGACCACCTTAGTTATACCATGGGATCATGTACTTTATGTTCTTTTTATTACTTTACCTTTACTGTATAATCTGTGCACAGCAAGTAATACAAATGACCAGCTGAACAGTGGTAAATCTATAGCGGGATCAGCCCTGGTTAGGCTTTTCCATTAACCCCTCGGGCTATCCCCTGTGATAGGATCGACCCTGGCTAGGTGATTCTTCCACCCCTTAGGTTACCACCCATCTATAAGCAATATACATCACTTTATCTTTCAATTACCTTTGAGATGATTCTTTTGGTAGTCGTAATATTGGAGTTGTAGGACTATAGATACAACATATGACATGTAAATAATCATAAAAGACAACACCACAATAAAAGGAGTAAGTTACACAAATAATGAAATGCATAGGAGGTGGAACAGCACATGAACTTTATTTAGTAGAACGAATTCGTGTATCTTGGTATCCAAGTATGTATGCAGATTTAAAGATGACTATGTATGGGAGCATATGAACATGTGAAAGAGTTGAGACACGGTTAATAGTTGTGTCGGAGTTGGTAAGTGCCTTTATGTGCCAAGGAGGGATCTATGTTTCATGCCAAATAATATGAAATCAAGTAGCCTTACATACCTCACAGTACGACCTTGCTATTACCTCAAGAAAACATCCCCTTCCTCTAAATATTTATCTACAACATAGTAGGTGATAAAACTATCTTTACCATCCAATAGATACATCTTGGCAGCCCAATCTCATAAAAAAACAACACATGGGAAGCGAGCTCATAATTATGAACCATAGCATATTCTTTCAACCTTTCTGCCCGTAATTATATGTTCTAATACACATTCTCATATACATATCATGTGTAGTCTATTTTAGTGCTATAATAGTCTTACAACTGCTCACAAAGCACAACACATAACAATTTTATACAACATACAAATAGGTGGCATAACATTACATCCCTTCGCTACATTTCATCGTCGACAATCCCGAACCTATTTCAACTTTACCCAAAATGTCCTCAACACATCTATACATAAAAATAGCCTTAGAAAATTATTAGAATAGTACCAAATTAGTCATGAAAGACATGAGGCAATAGCCCTCCATCCATCAGCCCACAAGTTCATACTAAGAACACAATTGCGATATCCTATAAGAACTCACTTTAGCGGATTGTAAAAGCGGTGCAGCAGGTTAGTTACATCACTAACAAAATATAACGTGTTAATAAAATGAGTCTTACTTCATAATTCAACCAACCAAGAAGAGAAAATCCTCTTGAATAACAAGAAAAGTGCATAACAATCTTTAGGACACATGCTGTCCAAATTTTTCAGCATATACCTCACCAACATAGTCTCTTGTTTTTCATGGAGAAACCTTACTAAACACACAACTACAATCACTTAACTTTACCTTGTAGGTTGAGATCTTCCTTAAGAACCCTAAAATATTTCTTTGGCTACTTTACAAAGTCAAGAAAGAAGAACAATGAAGTTTTGTGAAAACTGAAATTTTTCAAGTCTAAGAATGAATTAAGATGCTTATACCCCTTTTTAAAGGATTAATTTTTCTGACTTTCTTTTATCTTTTAAGACTTATTTTATCAAGTAATTAAAGTACCATTTTCCCCTTTCCCTTGGCCCTTAAGAGGCTCCAAATTGATGGGCCTTTGCTGCCCATTTTCCCCCTTGTCTCTTAGTTAGTTGGGCCTAACTTGCTAAAGAAATTGTGATGTCTTTGGGCTATTTTAATATCCTTCTTAGGCTAAAAATATAGTCCATTTATGATGCTAAAACATGGTCTAAAGTTACACCCTTAACACGAACTTTATTCATAATAAGATTTAGACAAATTCAACGTCGGGACTCGTATCCGTTTAGCTAGCAATTTAAGCTAAGCAAGTAGGTGATTCACCTGCTAGCTTCCTAAGTCCTATAAGAACCTCAATTCTTTCACTTTGTTTTGGGTCTTCATCTCCTCCATTTGACATAAAACTTGTATGCAATTGATCCTGTTAAGCTTAGACGCACATATCACCCTCTAACATGGTATTCAAGCACTTTTAAAAGTAGGCACTAATTTGACCAAACCATATCATGTTTCATTTTCATAGTACTAGTATTGTAAGATGTGGGGTGTTACAACATTCTTGGGTCATGTGGTGTCGGGGGTTGGTATAAAACTGGATCCTAAGAAAAATGATATGATTAGGAATTGGCCTAGATCATTGACCCTGTCGTATATTAGGAGTTTCTTGGGCCTTGCAGGTTCCTATAGAAGGTTTGTGAATGGGTTCTCCTCCATTGCTTCTCGTATGAAAAAATTGACTCAAAAGAAGGTTAAGTTTGTGTGGACAGATAAATGTGAGAAAAGTTTTCGAACATTGAAAGATAGACTTATGTCCGCTCCTATATTGTCACTACCGGATGGGCTTGAGGGATTTGTTGTGTATTATGATATATCTAGAGTTGGTTTGGGTTGTGTACTAATGCAAAATGGTAAGGTCATAACCTATGCTTCTTGGCAACTCAAAATGCATAAAAAGAACTACCCTAACCATGATCTTGAATTGGCTGCAGTGGTGTTTGCATTAAAGATTTGACATCATTATTTGTATGGTATGCATGTTGATGTCTTCACTGATCATAAGAGCCTTCAATATGTCTTCACTCAAAAAGATCTCAACTTGAGACAAAGAAGGTGGCTAGAACTCCTTAAGGACTATGACATGAGTGTGCATTACCATCCAGGTAAGGCAAATGTTATGGCGGATGCTTTGAGTCATGAGTCTATTGGTAGCCTAGCTAATATGGGTGGTGGTGATAGGGAGATGACTAGGGAGGTGCATAGATTTACTGGACTAGAGGTGAGGTTAGAAGATGTGGGTGATGGTATTGTTGTTGTTGATGGTTCTAAATTTTCTTTAGTTGATGAGGTGATAGCACAAACAAGATCTAGACTCCTCCTTGCTTGAGTTGAAGGCCTTTAGAGGTTTTCTTCCAAAGGGGAGATGGGGCCCTTAGATACCAAAGTAGGTCGTGTGTGCCATATGTTGATGGTTTGAGGGACAAAATTCTTGATGAAGCCCATAATTCCTCTTATTCTATCCACCCTGGTTCCACCAAAATGTATAGAGGCTTGAGGGATGTATATTGGTAGGGAGGCATAAAGAGAGACATTGCCAAATTTGTCACTGGTTTCCATAGTTGTCAACAAGTCAAAGCCGAGCATCAATGGTCAGGTGGCCTAACCTAAGACATAGAGCTTCCTACTTTGAAGTGGGAGGTGATTAATAAGGATTTTGTGATTGGGTTGCCCAAGACTAGAAAAGGTTTTGATTCCATATGGATTATGGTTAATAGGATGACGAAATCGGCTCACTTTCTACCGGTCTAGACTTTATATGGGGATGAAGAGTATGCAAGGTTATATATCCATGAGTTGGTGAGGTTGCATGGGGTTTACTTATCCATTATATCAGAGCGTGGTGCATAATTTACTTCACACTTTTGGAGATCTTTTCAAAGGGGTCTTGGAACCAAAGTTCACCTTAGTACGACCTTCCACCCTCAAATGGATAACCAATCCGAAAGGATGATTCAAAAACTTGAGGATATTCTTAGGGATTGTGTCATGGAGCTTAAAGGTGGTTGGGATAACCATCTTCCATTGATTGAGTTTGCCTACAACAACAGCTATCACTGTAGCATTGGTATGGCTCCTTTTGAAGCACTTTTAGGGAGACATTGTAGATCACAAGTGGGTTGGTTTGAGTTTGGAGAAGTGGCCTTATTCGGGACGGATTTAGTTATGGATGCTCTTGAGAATGTTAAGATGATTAGGGAAAGGTTGAGGATAGCCCAAAGTCGTCAAAACTCCTATGCCGATGTAAGAAGAAGAGAGCTAGAATTCCAAGTAGGTGATTAGGTTTATTTGAAGGCTTCTCCAATGAAAGGTGTGGTCTGTTTTGGTTAAAAGGGGAAGTTGAGAACAAGGTACATTCATCCTTATGAGATGATTGAGAGCGTTGTCAAGGTAGCTTATGGGTTGAAGTTGCCTAGTGAAATAAATTTGGCCTATCCGGTGTTTCATGTCTCTATGTTGAGAAAATGTGTTGGCAATCCTAATGCCATTGTACCTGTTAATATTGTGGATGATGTGGAGGATAACTTAACTTATGAAGATCTCCCAATTCAGATCTTGGATAGGTAAGTAAAGAGATTGAGGAACAAAGAAGTCGCATCTGTTAAAATCCTTTAGAGGAACCAATAAGTCGAAAGTGCTACTTGGGAGGCCAAAGCAGACATGCAAAAGCAGTATCCATATCTTGTCCCACTCTACTTAAGCCTGTGGTACTAATCCTAAGTTCCATATGTGACTTCCATATGTGACTTCAAGTCTTACATTTCATCCCCTATGTCATTCATATGCATTCATGTTTAAGTTGGTAAACTTATGATGATTTTACACTTATGTTGATGTTTCGAAAATGGTGCTTTGCATGTTATGTTACATTCTTGTTGGGGATGATTTATTCATGATCACTCCTGTCTTTTACATCTCTTTTTCATTCGGGGACAAATGTTCCCAAGGGGGAGATATTGAAATGACCCCAGAAAGTGCCTAAAAATGTGCCTCGGAAGTGCCCCGAATCTTGTTTTTCGTATATCTAAAAAATCCGTTGGTTGTTTCCGGAATCCAACTTCATATTCTTGTTTAGGGGGTACAAATTAGGGGGATTAGGATCTAACCTCAAATTTAAAGTAAAGGAATCGAATTATGAAATTTCACTTGATGCAATTTCCAGTGAGGGTCTACGACCTCTCCGAGATGCGGAGAGGTGGATTTCCTATACTATATTTCTTGGTCCATCCAGATTTTTGTAGGTATTGGTCCTAATTCTTCCCAAACATGTTTTTACCATTACTTAGCCTTATTTCACACTGATATCACCCTAAACATTCCCCAATACTCATCAAGACACTTAGCCAAATATTTGCTCCTAAATTCAAGTCCCAAACTCAAGACCAATCTTAAGGATTTCATCAAGGATCTCACTCAAGCTTCAAATCTCCATTCCCAATCTTCTTCAAGGGTTCTCCAAACTCAAGGTATGTGGTGTTGAACCATTGGATCCTTCCATCCATGGTGCATATACACTCTTTTTACTAATATTTCATGATTTAAAGTTGATTTTATATGTGGGTCTTGTATATTGAGAAACTTACTGCACAGTGATTTTAGTTCATACAAGTATGGTTGTTTTAGCATGTTTGGAGCTATAAATCTTGGATCTAATGTTGGATTTGATGAGGGATTTTGCTATGAATGTGTTGGGGGTGTTGCAAGGTATTGATTGAAGGTTTTACAATAGATTTTCCTGCACGATTTCATCTCTAAATGGCATTGTCTTTTACCCCCATTACACACCCCCAAGGTGTTTGGTAAAATGTCCAATTATGGTTTCTTGAGGAAATGAAGGTCTAAAGAATGAGAGATGATATGATTGATTGTATAATGATGAAATGAGTTTATGTATATGATGAATACTATCTAAAGTGTCGTGGTAGACCATTCCCAATTCGAGGGCTAGTTGAGGGGTCAAAGACTCAACCACTAGGGTGATGGGTGCGATCATCACCAACCTAGTCGAGGGTTCATATCTCAATCACTAGGGTGATAGGTGAGATCATCATTAACCTAGATGAGGAGTTTGTAACTTACACACTAGGCTGATGGGTACTATTATCACTATCCTTGATGAGGGGTTTGTACCTCACACACTAGGGTGATGGGTGCTACCATCACCAACCCCAAGGGGTGTATACCTTGCCAATCTAACTTGGTCTCCTCTTCACATATTATATCCTATATGAATATAATTTACTTAACCATGTTTTACATATACATTGAGCATGCATGTCATATTGCTATATCATGCCTATTGCCTAATGTTATGCATGTTGATCATGAATCTTATCTCTTGTTGCATTGCATGCCACATACTTAGCACATCCAAACGTACTAACACATACTCGTTCCTATATGATATCACCATGTAAGGACCGGTGCCCAAGTTGATCATCCTCCTCCTCCACGTGGCTAGATGGTGCTATTCCAAGCTTGTTGGTGAGTCCTCCATTTCGGGGACCTTGGTCTAAGTTACTATTATCCTTGTATTGAGACACTTTCATATGTTCTATTAACTTTGAGGGTGAGCCAGTAGCTTATCTTGGCCTCCGCTATATCTATGTATTAGAGGTGCTTGTTGGACATGTTGTGTATTTATGTATGAGCTTTGACTCTTGACTCTTGACTCTTGATTATGCCTCTTATGCAAGCTTTCCGTTAGTCCTATTGCCCCAATTCTTAACCTGTATGTCTTTGTATGCTTCCGCGATCAAGGATGTGTAATGACAAGTTAAGAGTCTTGTTTGGGGTCCTTTCGGGTTCCTCATTCATCGTGTCATATCTAGGCCCTAGGCTTGGGTCATCACATTACCATGCAGGAACTGGAGCTCCTTACAATCATACTCATCCTCCTTATGGCTGGTACTATCTCTTTAAGCATGTTAGTGAGTCCTTAATTTCTGGTCTTATGCTATGTATAAAGACTCTCTTTCCTTTATTGTATGCTTTTGGCTATGAGGGTGAGTCCGGTTGCTTGTCTTAGCCCCCGTCAAGTTCTATGTTTAGAGGTGTTGTTGGACAAGTTATATACTGATGTTATAAGTTTGATTCTCTTTGACTCTTTCGACATTTCAGGATATGAAAGATTTCCCTTAGTCTATTTGCCTTTATTTTTATTCATTCATTGTTGTTTAAATGCTTCCGCGACCAATGATGTGTAATAATATGTTAAGGGGCTTGTTTGGGGTACTTTTGGATTCCCTATTGATCTTGTCACATCTAGGATGAAGGCTTGGGTCATGACAGCCCTTGTCTATCATATCAGATCATTGAAACGACCCTAAAGAGTGCCTAAAAATGTTCCTCAGAAGTGCCCATAATTGTAATTTCTATATACCTCAAAATTTATGCGTGATATCAGAAATCATTCTTCATATTTGTGATCAGTTGGCGCAATTGGGTGGGAAATAGGTCTAACCCCATTTTTAGAGCAACCATATCAAAATTTGAAATTCAAAAAAATTAATTTTCAAAATCCATCCGCACCCCTGGTGCGGAGCGGCCAGGGCACGGATCAGTATCATTTTTACTCCTGTTTTTCCTATTTGGTCCAAGGCCATTGGGTCTTTGGCCTAAGCCTCCCCATGCATAAAATACCTATATTTAGTCATTTTTTAATCTCATATCATATAAGAGATTCCTCAAAACCTTCTCAAACACTTAGACAAATATTTCACTCAAAATCAAGGGTCCCAAACTCATTTTGGATCTTAAGGAATTCACTCAAGCTTCAAGTTCTCAATCAAATCTTCATCAAGAAATTCTCCAAAGTTGAGGTATGTGAGTTTCAACCAATCGGTCCTTTAGCCCATTGTGCCCAACGTTCATTTTTACATAAATTGTATGTTTCTAAGTTGATTTACTTATGGGTCTTACTTATTATGAATTTGACTATGAACTATATTGAGGTTTCATAAAAGTGTGACTGTTTAAGCATATTTTGAGGTATAAATCCATGACCTTTTTTGAGATTTGATGAAGGGTTTCAATGTATATTGCATGAGGGTATTACCAAGTGATGGTGGGTTGATTTATTTCAACTTTTCTTACATGAATTTACTCTTGAATTGCATGGTTTTACACTAGAATTACACCCCCGCCAAGTGGTGGATAAAATATCAGGGTTTTGATTCTTGAGCTATTGATGATCCATTATATGACCTATGAATTTAATGACTTTACGATGATGAGAGGAGTGTATATATAAGTTGTTATTTTGGGAATTATCTATATATTGCAAGTGACAATACCAAAGATGGGTATGTACCTCATCCACCTTATCGGGTGGTGGCAATCCCATTCTACCATAGATGAGGAGTATATACCTTATCAACCTTATTGGATGGAGGCAATCTCGTACTACAATAGATGAGGCATATGTACCTCATCCACCTTGTCGCGTGGTGGCAATCACATACTACCATAGATGAGGGGTATGCACCTCATCCACCTTGTGGTGTAGTGACAATCCCGTACTACCATATATAAGGGGTATGTACCTCATCTACCTTGTCGGGTGGTGGAAATCCCATACTACTATGGATGAGTGTATGTACCTCATACAACTTCCAAGCGGGTGGCATGCCTTGGATTCCAAGTACTAAGTTGCTTGGTCTATGATGATGGTCTCTTTCTACACATGTAAAATATTCTATATAAGCATATTTTACTTCAAGCATTATTCATGCATGCCATGTTACTAATATACTATCTCTTGCTTATGATTATGCCTTTCAATTATGTGGCCGTTCTTTTGTTGCATTGCATCCTAGATACTTAATACAGTCAAACATACTAATGCATACTCTATGCCTACATGATATTACCATGTAGGACCGGAGCTCCACTTGATCATCTTCCTCCACATTGCTAGTACTATCTCTTCAAGTAGGTTTGATGAGTCCTCAACTCTAAGGACGATATCTCTTGATATTATGTTATGCAAAGACTCTCTCTACCTTATTGTATGATTTAACTATGAGGGTGAGCCCAGATAGTTGTCTTGGCCCCCGCTAAATTCTAAGTTTAGAGGTGTTGTTGGACAAGTTATTTAATGATGCTATGAGCTTTGACTCTCTTGACTCTTGTATGTTTTGATTCTGTGAAAGACTCCCTTAGCCACTTTGGTCTTATTTCTATTCTCTTATTGTTGTTTACTTGATTTCGTGACCAATGATGTGTAATAATATGTTAAGAGGCCTGTTTGGGATCCTTTCGGGTTCCCCATTCGCCGTGTCATGTCTAGGCCCTAAGCTTGGGTTGTGACAACCGTGGTGCTCAATTCACTTCTCACTTTTGGAGGTCCGTCCAAAGAGGTCTTCATACCAAGGTAAAGCTTTGTATGGCCTTTCTCCCTCAAATAGATGGCCAAGACAAAAGAACTATCCATACTCTTGAGGATATGATTAGAGCTTGTTTATTGGAGTTTAAGTATAGTTGGGATGATCATTTTCCACTTATTGAGTTTGCTTACAACAATAGCTATCATTCTAGCCTTGGTATGTCTCCTTTTGAGGCTTTCTATGGTAGGCGTTATAGGTCCCCGGTTGGATGGTTTGAGGTAGGGGAGATAGCTTTTTTGGTCTGGATTTGGTTATAGAGGCCATGGAGAAGGTAAGGTTGGTAGGAGAAAGATTGAAAACAGCCTAAAGTCATCAAAAGTCCTATGCGAATGTGAGGAGAAGGGATCTTGAATTTAAGGTTGGTGATTGGGTCTATTTGATGGTCTCACCCATGAAGATTGTGGTCTGTTTTGGTAAGAAAGGTAAATTAGGTCCAAGATTTGTTGCCCTTATAAAGTGTTGAGGAGGATTGGGAAGGTGTCTTATGAGTTGGACTTGCCCAATGGTATGAATATGATTCATTCGGTCTTTGATGTGTCTATGTTGAGGAAGTGTGTCAGCGACCCAAGTGCCATTGTGCCTCTTGATATTGTGGGTGTTGTTGAAGGCAATTTGACTTATGAAGAGGTTCAGGTAGAAATTTTGGATAGACAAGTGAAGAGGTTGAGGAACAAGGATGTTGCTTCTATCAAGGTCCTTTGGAGAAACCAACAAGTTAAGAGTGCTTCATGGGAAGCCGAAGTGGACATTCAAAGGGGATATCCCTATCGCCTCCATTCTACTCAATCATAATGTACCAATTCATGTCCTTTAGGTGATTTTAAGTCTTATGTTTCATCTCTTATGTCATTGCATGCCTTTATGTTTATGTTGACAAGTTCATGGTGACTTTGACACTTATGTTAAGATTTTGAAATGATGTTTTAAGTGCATTGTTGCATTCATGTGTTGGGTTAAACTCATCTTGATTATTCTCTTATATATGTTTCTTTGATATTAGATAATGAATGTTCCCAAAGGAGAGATATTGTAATGACCAAAAAGTGTCCGAAAATGTGCCTCGAGAATGTTAATAATCGTAATTTCTATATTTCTCAAAATTCGTGCGTGATATCAAAAATCTGACTTCATATTTGTGATCGGGGTAAAATTGAGTGGGAAATGAGTCTGAACCCGAATTTAGAGAAATCGTATCAAAATTTCATTTTCCTAAATTTTCAATTTCCAGAATCGATTTAATCCAATCAACTGAATTTAAGATGATAAGAAATTCTCCATTGGTAACAAATGGTTATCCATTAAGCAGATGAAATCTTATTTAAAAAGCATAAAACATAAAGATTAGGTAGGCCCCCAATCTGGCAAGAACGGATTAAGAGGGTCATCGCATCAAACGCAACCAAGGTGTGAACCTATATATTATTTTGCTAAGTTTGTTGTTTCGGTCCAAGGCCTTTGGGTTTTGTACCTAAGCCTTCCCATACGTAAAAACACCTATACCTAGTCATTTCAACCTCATATCATTCAAAACATTCCCTAACGCCCTATCTAACACTTACACTAATATATCACTCAAATTCAAGTGTCTCAAACTCATTCTGGATCTTAAGGAATTCATTCAAGCTTCAAGTTCTCATTCCAATCCTTATCAAGGGAATCTATTAAGTTGAGGTATGTGGCTTTGTACCAATGGGTTCTTTCACCTATGGTACCCAACCTTCCTTTTTATACAAATTATATGTTTTCAAGTTGATTTACTTATGGTTACTCTTATTATGAATTCGATTATAAATTGTGTTAGGGTATTCATGAAATATGGATTGTTTAAGTATGTTTGAACTATAAATTTATGTTCTATGATGAGATTTGATGAAGGGTTTTGATGTATCTTGCATGAGGGTGTTACCAAGTGTGGGTGGGTTAATTTACTTTAAATTTTCACACATGATTTAACTCTTAAATTACATGATTTTAAACTAGCGTTACACACCCCACAAGTGTCTGATAAATTATTCGGTTAAGGATTTTTGAGTTATTGAAGGTTTATTGCATTACTTATGAGTTAAGTGATTTTATGATGATGAAAGGAATGTATGTATGCGTTGATTTTTTGATGTATCTTGCATGAGGGTGTTACCAAGTGTGGGTGGGTTAATTTACTTTAAATTTTCACACATGATTTAACTCTTAAATTACATGATTTTAAACTAGCATTACACACTCCACAAGTGTTTGATAAATTGTTCAGTTAAGGATTTTTGAGTTATTGAAGGTTTATTGCATTACTTATGAGTTAAGTGACTTTATGATGATGAAAGGAATGTATGTATGTGTTGATTTCATGAAAAGTATCTATAGTGTTGCAAGTGACCACATCTTATTGAGGGGGTGCTATGCGTCAATCACCATGGATGGTAGGGTGTGGCAACCATCAACCAAATTGAGAGGTTGATACCTCAATCACCATGGATGGTAGGGTGTGACAACCATCAACCAAATTGATGGGTTGATACCTCAATCACCATGGATATTAGGGTGTGATAACCATCAACCAAATCGAGTGGTTGATACCTCAATCACCATGGATGATAGGGTGTGACAACCATCAACCAAATTGATGGGTTGATACCTCAATCACCATGGATAGTAGGGTGTGATAACCATCAACCAATTGAGGTGTTGATACCTTAATCGTCTTTCCAAGGGGGTGATAGGCCTTGGATTCTACAATGATGGTCTCTTACTACACATGTAATATGTTCTATATAAGCATGTTTACTTCAAGAATCATTCATGCATGACATATTGTTATTTGCTCATCGATTTCCTAATTATGCATTTTGACTATGTTGCTTATCCTTTGTGGCATTGCATGCTACATACTTAGTACATTCAAATGTACTAATACATACTCTATGCCTACATGATGTTACCATGTAGGGATCGGAGCTCCACTTGATCATCCTCCTCCTCCTCGTGGCTAGTACGATCTCTTGAAGCAAGCTTGGTGAGTCCTCAACTCAGAGGACAATAGCTGTTTTGATCCTATGTTATGTGAAGACTATTTTGTTTTGTTTAGATGCTTATGACTATGAGGGTGAGTACAGAAACATATCTTGACCCTCACCCAATCTGTGCTACGTGTTGTTAGACAAGTTATTTATTTACACTTTGAGCTTTGACTCATTTGATGATTTATGCTATGCAAGACTTCCTTAGTCCCTTCATCCCTATTTATATCCATTTTTGTTGTTTAATTGCTCCCGTGACCAAGAACTTGTAAATGATATGCTAAGAGTCTTGTTTGGTATTCCTTTCAATTTCCCATTCACCTGTCATGTCCAGGCCCTAGGCATGGGTTGTGATATGTCATCCACTCATTTGAAATCATTGTTCTAAAAGAATCTTACTCACACAGGTTTGGGATCTTAGAAAGCACTCTACACCAATCTGCTCATACTGAATTCTGTGTATTCAAAATCAGATGCATTCTTTATGCATTCAAACTAGTAACGATAGCGAATTCTTTCATCGTGAAATGCAATATATTCCCCTTTACATGATGAATGTGGATCTCATCGTTGTTGTCATGCTTAACCTCAAGAAGAATCAAGCACTTTGTAATTTTTAACCTTGGTAGTTGCAATTGGGGATGTTCAAGTATGGGCCAAAAATAATTTTCCTAAATAATTCCATGCCTTTCGTCCCTATGGATAACACCAAATTTTTGCAAAATTAATATTGTATGTTGACCTAACCTTAGGGAGTGGGATGAAATTGTTTTCATAACATAATTCATGTTCTACATTATCAAGAATTAAAAAAAAAATAATTTACAAAATCAAACTCCATTTTTATACATGATACAAAAATATCAGTGTACTTGAAACAAAAAATATAAGCATATACATTTCAAGAATTGTCTATTGGCTACAAATTATCCATAGTTCATCCAACTTATACAAAAAAAAATGGACATACTTTAGTTTTTGTATCATGGCTACTTCTACTGAGACAAAATTGACAAGAACAAATAATTATTGCGTCACAGTGATGTATAAGAAGAAAACTAGGCATAATTCAATTAATTTATACAAAAATAAGTGTAAGTAAATTGATTTTGTATCATCACTAAATTGTAATAGATACAAAAAAACATATTAGATTGTTGCTCATACAAATAAATAAATAAATAAATATTTTCTGGTGATGAATTACTGTATCTGAGACAACAACAACCGAACTACATAATTATTGTATCACAGTTGTATATTATATACAAAAATAAATGCTTCATATAATTATGCACACAATCTAATGTATTTGATACTTAAAAGACACATATAATTTATTTTATAATAATTAATTCGACAAATAAACATATTCCCAATCATGTAACCTGAATTCATGTATATGATACAAAAATATTACATATATCCATATACGAGAACTATTTTTTATATGAAGAACTAAATAATGTTAGGGTTTTTAAGCATTTGGAACAACCAATAGGTAGTCATTACAACTAGAAATGACGATTTCGCATGAAGAACAACAAAAAACTTATGTAATGCATTTGGTGAATACATGGGATAGTCTGGGTCTAGAAATTGTTGGTGCAACTTTTCCAACCCCTTTTTTGGGAGGTTTTCACCGCTTTTGCTTTTCGAGTAGATGTTGCAATTTTCTTCAACTTCCATATGTATGTTTGATCGTGAATCTTCTTTGATCTATTCTTTGCCCAATATGAATTTTCATAGTCATAAATTTGATCAAATTTTGATAGTTGGGTAATCCTAATACTGACTGAAGGAGCATTATTCATGAAGTATCAAAAAAGGAAAGAAAATAACGGATGTAGAAGAGGACGACACACACTATAATGGATGAGTGTTTAGAAGAAATCAGATATAGTGATTTTAAAATTCAAAAATTTGACATCCATGCTCTTGATTTTAGGTGAAATCTTGAGAATGAGCTAGATATTAATGAAAGTTGATTTTACTTAAGTTTAGGATTTGAAATAATGTATCCGCGTAGGAAGGTTTTTGGGATAGAAATAGAAATTTTTGTAAAATTTTGATATGGAATGAATAAATAGTGAATAGGGTTAAAAAATGTGTAGTTAGGTAATTTTTCCTAAAAGTTGGTTATACTCTATGTCACACCCCAAAAAATGTTAGAATGATGAAGTACATATAGAGAGGGAGAACAATGATCCCATCCCATGGGAGGAGTTTAAGGCCGCATTCCTCAATAATTTCTTCCCTATGAAATTGAGAGAGGCAAAGATGATGGAGTTCATGAATCTCAAACAAGGGTCCATGAGTATGAATGATTAATCCCTTAAGTTCAATAAGCTCTCAGAATATGCTCCTCACTTGGTTACTGACTCTAAGGCAAGGATGAACAAGTTTGTGTCGAGGGTATCCAACTTAATCGATAAAGAATTCCACAACGCTATGCTTGTGGGTGATATGGAATTTTCTCATCTTATGACTTATACTGAGCAACTTGAAGGTGAGAAAATTAGGAAGAGAAAGAGTGGGGAGTCTAAGAAGGTTCGGTATGATGATGGTTTTCAACGTGCTAAGGGTGGCCAATTCTGACAAGGTCACAAATTTCAAGGCCAAGGATCCTCTAATTCTCAAAACCAAAGATTTGCAAATGATAGGGTGCCTAATCCTAATGCTCAAGGTGGAAATAGTGGAATGACTCTATAAAGATGCCCAAAATATGGAAGAAATCATAATGACAAATGCTTGAGGGATTCAAATGCTTGCTATGTGTATGACAAAGTAGGTGTAAAGACAAGTGAAATTACCAAAGTACTTCTACAATTGAATCATGCACATAGCATATCTTCCCAAGCTCTGATGAAAAATTTGAGACCAAATTTGCAAACAACACTAAAAATTGAGTGGAAAAATGGTCTCGGTCAAATTTTAGAGCGATCGAGTCAAAAGATAATTTTTTGTAATTATTAAGAAATAGTGTCGGTGCACACCGAAGGCGTGGCATGCTAGGGATCTGGACCAATGCTTGCAATTTTATTATTTTTGATGGGAAATTTTGAAAAGAGCCTTGACTTGTATGTTGATTGAAATCTTGATGTGAGAATGAGGTTGAGTTAGTTGAGCTTGATGGTCTTGTGAGTCTTCATAATTGAGTTCTTGAGTTCTATCTAAATGACTTCTTCAAATTGATGAATTGAGTCGAGTTTTTAAAAGAGAATAAGTTCATTGAGATGAGTTAAAGTCCTTGAAACCATAAAGGACCTTTGAGTTTGAGTTAATGAAATAGTGAGAGTCTCCATGAGTCTATTTGAGATGATGAGTGCCTCCATGAGACTACTTGAGATGATGAGGAGGAGTCTTATAAGCATTGAGTCTTGGGAGGAGCATCAAGCATCGAAATAAGTAAGCGTGAGTCCCACTAGCATTCATTACCTACGCTAGCCCATCTTAGGAAAGGATTGAACCATTACATATCATTGTCTGCTCTCGAGTTTACGTCCCTGAAACAACAAAGGATGGCTGAGTTCAGATTCCTTGTGGACCATACTCGTTCCTTATCTGGCAAGTATGGAACGGTTGTGGCAACATCATCATGATTATTGTACAATCACAGACTTATAAGTGATTGTTGTCGGTTAAGAGAAACTCCCAAAAAGTTCCCACCTTGAGTTCCATTGGGTTGAGTTGAGCTGAGTTGAGTTGCTTGATGGGTCACTTGTCTACTCTTTATTTTTGCTTAGATAGACATTTGACATCCTGTTTAAGTGCTACGTTAAGTTGATGTTGTACTGCATTATTCTACCTGTTTTGGTCTCATTTATCTTTTTTTACATATCGTATATTCTACTTATCGATGCCATTCTGACACTAATTCATCTATACATGGGATAGAGATCATCCACAAGCGCATCATTGAGGATTTTTTGATGTTCAGTGGATTGGTGAGTCTCTCCTACATCAGAGGATTTCATTACATTACTTTTGTCTTGCTTAGAGTTAAAATTGCTTAGATTTATGTTGATTTAGATTGCCATGGGTCTGTTATTAGCACCACATGATAGTGATAGAGGCTTTATCGACTAGAGTCGGATGTTGATTGATAAGATTGTGAGCTAGTTCTTTCTACTAGTGTTTGTATTTATGATACTATTTTAAGACTAGGTGAGTTGTGCCCATTGACTTCCTTTTATCTTTTGCTTATTTGTAGAGTTTTACTGATTGAATGGATGTGATGAGGCTAAGTGGTTTGCTTGGGGACTAGTGATAGTCTCTAGGTGCTGGCCACGTCTTGGGTATACTCTTTGGGTGTGAAAAACTTGGTATCAGAGCACAAGTTCAAGTACCCTAGAGAGTCTATGAAGCCGTGTCTAATAGAGTCTTGTTTATGGGTATGTTATCAACCATACTTGATAAGCAAGAGGCTATAGGACATTAGGAATTGTTTCCCTTTATTCAAGTTCTAAATCATGCTATAGAGTTATGCTCTGTGAAAGTTCTGTTCTAATTCGTGCTTTGCGAGTTGCATAATTGTGATCATGCCTCCCAGAAGAGCCGTCCGATGTAGATTATGTCCCGCCAGACCAAATGTCAACCCACCTTAGCCTCCAGGACCTGAGGAGCCTGTGGAACAGGCTGTCCCTATTACGCAACCCCTGCAAGAGGAGGTCTCTAATGCTGAGCTTCGCCAGGCCATACAAACTCTAGCCCAGGCTATCACAGCACCTGCTACAAGACAAGGAGCAGCACAACATGATACCTATGACACTTCTAGGGTCTGGAAATTCTTAAGGATGAATTCGCCTGAGTTCACAGGGTCTGCATCCACTAAAGATCCTGAGAACTATGTGGAGGAGCTTCGGAAATCATTCCAAGTGATGCATGTGGTTGATGTTAATAGAGTGGAACTGACTACTTATCAATCCAAGGGTGTGGCCAGTCTTTGGTATGATCAGTGGAAGAAGGGTAGAGGAGATGATTCCCCCATGCAGACTTGGGCAATGTTCGAGGATACTTTCTTGGGGTGCTTCTTTCTAAGGGAGAGAAGAGAGGCAAAGGTGAGAGAGTTCTTGAACTTGAAATAGGGCTCTATGACTGTGCAAGAGTATTGGTTGAAGTTTACACGTTTTTCTCGCTATGCTCCAGATATGGTTGCTAATATGAGGGGGAGGATGAGGATGTATGTTGATGGGTTAAATAGAGGGCCAAAGCGAGATGGAAGGGGAGCTATGCTTGTGAGTGATATGGATATAGCGAGACTGATGACTTTTGTGCAGCAGGATGAGGAGGAGAGATAGCATGATAGAGAGGATTTCAGGAGTAAGAAGGCTACGATATTGAGCCATGAGGGGGGAAAGAAAAGGAATGGTAACCAATTTCTAGGCCCATCATCTGCTAGTACACCTGCGCCTAGAGTTACGTATGATCAGAAATCTCAGAATATTGGAGCCTGTATATCTCAGTCGCAAGCTAGCGTGGTCCAAGGCTCGTAGGGTAAGCCATCGTGTGGTAAGTGTGGTAGCTTACACTTGGGTAAATATTGTAAGGAGAGTGATGCAAGCTTCTGGTATGGTCAAGTAGGGAATTACAAGAGAGACTGTCCAAAGCAAGCTGATCGGGCTCAATCTTCTACATCCACCCAACTAGCGAGAGGAAACTAGAGAGATACTATGATAGGCATAACCAGAGCTACAAACCATTTGTATGCCATGGGTAATTGAGCTGATCAGGAAACTCCCTAGATGCTATGACGAGTATGATTTGAGTCTTTTCTGTTGATTGTTATGTGTTGATGGATCCTGGTGCCACATTATCTTTTGTAACTCCTTATGTGGCCAGTAGATTTGATAGAACCCTGAGAGTCTTGTTAAACCTGTTGATGTTTCTACTCCCAGGGGTAAGTCTATTCGAGCTGAGAGAGTCAATAAAGCATGTATAATGTCCATCTATCATAGGGATACTATTATTGATCTGATAGAGTTAGATGCGATTGATTTTGATTTGATCCTTAGCATTGATTAGTCAATGCCTGTTATGCCCCTGTTGAATGTAGAACCCAAACTGTTAAGTGAATTCCCGAATGAACTGGTTTTAGAGTGGAAGGGTGATTTTGTAGAACCTAAAGGAATGTTTATCTCATATCTTAGGGATAGAAAGATGATTTCTAAGGGTTATATCTACCACCTTGTGAGAGTTAAATATGATGATGTTGAGTCTCTTACTCTTGAGTTAGTCTCGATTGTGATTGTGTTTCCAGAAGTGTTTCCCAAGGATCTGCTTGGAGTCCCTCCAGATAAGGAGATTGACTTTAGGATTAATGTTCTGCCCAATACCAGTCTATCTCAATTCCACCATATAGGATGGCCCCCGCTGAGTTGAAAGAGCTAAAATAATAGTTGAAAGATCTGTTGGAGAAGGGCTTCATAAGGCCGAGGGTCTCTCAGAATGTGTATTCGTGCAAAAGAAGAATGGGTCTCTCAGAATGTGTATTCATTATAGGCATTTATACAGGGTCACCAAAAAGAATTAGTATCCTCTCCCAAGGATAGATATTTGTTTAATCAACTTCTGGATGCGTTTTGTTTCTCAAAGATAGACCTCTGATCTGGTTAGCATTAGTTGAAAGTAAGGGAATATGACATTCTAAAGACAGCCTTTAGGATTAGAAATGGCCATTTTTAGTTCTTGGTCATGTCCTTTGGGTTGGCAAATGCACCTATAGCCTTCATGGACTTGATGAGTAAGAGTGTTCAGACAACATCTGCATATTTTTGTGATTGTGTTTATGGACGACATTTTGGTGTATTCAAGAGATGAAGAGAAGCTTGCAAAAAATCACCTCAAAATTGTCCTTCAAACACTCCAGGATTATGAATTGTATGCAAAATTCTTGAAATGTGAACTCTGACTTAAGTAAGTACCTTTCATAGGCCGCATTGTCTTCGGTGATGGTATTCGAGTGGATGGTCAAAAGATTGAAGCGGTCAAGAACTGGCCCAGGCCAACCTCTCCCACTGACATAAGCAGTTTCTTGGGGTTGGCAGGCTATTACTTCAGATCTATTGAGGGATTTTTTCCTTATCCGCACCATTGACTAAGTTGCTCAGAAAATAGTCAAGTTTCAGTCCGACGATTATGAGAAAAGCTTCCAAGAGTCAAAGACTAGCTTGCCCGATGGGACAGAAGATTTTGTAATCTATTGTGATGCTTTGAGAGTTGGATTAGGATGTGTGCTGATGAAGAGAGGGAAAGGGATAGCCTATGCTTCCAAACTACTTAAGATTCATGAGAGAAGCTACCCAATCCATGATCTTGAGTTAGCAGCGGTGGTGTTTGCACTAAAAATCTGACGCCACTACTTGTATGGAGTATATGTGGATGTGTTCACTAACCACAAGAACTTACAGTACATCTTCAATCAGAAAGAGCTCAACCTGCAATAGAGAAGATGGTTGGAGTTGCTCAATAATTACGACATGAGCATTCTCTACTATCCAGTTAAAGATAATATTTTTGCTAATGCTCTTAGTAGGTTGTCAATAGGTAGCACAACCCATATTGATGAAGGGAAGAACAAGCTAGCTAAAGAAGTGCATCAATTGGCTCGATTAGGAGTCCAACTTGAGTAGAATGATAAGGGAGGATTTAATGTTCACAATAGGTCTACTTTAGCTTTGGTGGTAGAGGTGAAGGAAAAGCGAGACAAAGATCCTATCCTACTCCAGTTGAAGGAGGTTGTCCACAAACAAAAAGTGATGGTCTTCCCTAAAAGGGGAGATGGGGTGCTAAGATACCAAAGAGGATTATGTATCCCCGATGTTGATGGTATTTGAAATAGAATCATGGCTGAAGCTCATATAACTACATAAGCAATTCATCGTAGCTCTAAAAAGTTGTAACAAGAATTGAGAGAGGTCTATTGGTGGAATAGAATGAAGAAGGATATTGCTGAATTTGTTTCAAAGTGCTCAAATTACTAGCAAGTGAAAGTTAAGCATCAAACACCATGTGGATTAGCTAAGAACTTTGAGATTCCAGAATGGAAGTAGATGATCAATATGGACTTCATTACTGGTCTACCGATGACTCGATATGAGTGATTGTGGATAGGATGACCAAATCGGCTCACTTCTTAGCAGTCAAGACCACTAACATTGTAGAGAAGCATGTCAAGTTGTACATCTAAGAGATTATGAGGCTGCATGGAGTTCCCTTGTCCATCATCTCAGAAAGAGGAGCTCAATTCATTCCCAATTTCGGAGATCATTCCAAAGAGGATTGGGTACAAAAGTAAATTTAAGCACAACCTTTCATCCACAGACAGATGGTCATGCAGAGTATGCAATTCAGATGTTAGAAGAGAGCCTTTGTTCTTGATTTCAACGGAAATTGGGATTATCACCTACCATTGATTGAATTTTCATATAACAATAGTTATCGTGCAAGCTTTCAGATGGCTCCATATGAAGCCTTACATGGGAGGAGGTGTAGTCACCGATTGGGTGGTTCGAGGTTGGAGAAGCAGAGTTGATCGAATGGAGAAGGTCAAGGTCATTAAAGAGAGATTGAAGACTGCCTAGAGTCACCAAAAATCCTACACCGATGTGAGGAGGGGAGATTTACAGATCGAGGTGAATGATTAGGTATATGTGAAAGTGTCACCTATGAAAGGTGACATGTGATCTGGGAAGAAGGGTAAATTGAATCCATGCTATATTTTACCCTATCAAATTGTGAAGAGGATTAAGAAGGTCACCTATGAATTAGAGTTGCCTTCTGAGTTAGATGGTATCTATCCAGTATTCCACCTGTCGATGTAGAAGAAACATTTGAGAGATCCTAACTTGGTAATCCCTGTGGAGAGCATTGGAGTGAAGGATTGCTTGACCTATGAAGAAATTTCGGTCCAAATCATTGATCGTCTACTTCATAGATTGAGAACCAAAGTGATAGCCTCAGTCAAAGTCTTATGGAGGATTCAATTCATCGAAGGTGCCACATGGGTAGCTGAGGAAGAGATAAAAGCAAAATATCTGCATGATTCATGCCAAATTATGAGAATGTTGAACGTAAATTACCTTACCCATAACTAAATTGATTGTCTTTTCTTGTTGATTGTCTATTCTTGAGTTCAAATAGGGTTGACTAGTGATTGAGATAGAATCAAGAGTTTGATTGATAGATATGAATGGTGAGATGAGTTTCGAGTCTATTTGTGTCTTGATATCCACCTTTGCTTATCATTCAAGGATGAATGGTCCCAAGGGGGAGATGATGTAATGCCTGGTGACATCACTGAAATACTACTATAATAGAATTTTGGCGCAGAATGCGTCTTCCCAAGCTCTGATGGAGAGTCCAAAATCAAATTTGCGATCCGTACAAAAAATTGAGTGGGACAATGATCTCAGTCGGATTTTAGCGTAATCGAGTCAAAAGATAATATTTAGTAATTAATTACGAAATAATGCTGGTGCGCACCCAAGGCACGACCCGCCAGGGACATGGACAAACACTTGTCATTTTTTATTATTTTCGATGGGAAATTTTGGTAAGGGAATACACATGTTTGTGCCCAGTCCGCAACGCGTACTAGGTACTTTTTGGGATGAAATTTTCTGTTTTATTTTGAGGGGCATTCTGGTCAAATTCCAACCCTTCCTAAACTCAAAAATCAATCAATTTAGGTCATTTTGATGAGTAAATAGGATCTTAAACCCCATTCTAAGTCCTTTTCACTATGCTTGAAAGATTAGGGCTTGAGAGAAGTGAAGAGAGAAACTTGATTGGGAGAAATTCAAGAAGACTTCTTGAAGATTGATCATTGAAGCTTCATCCCAGGTATGTAATGCTAAACTAAAAGCATGAGATTATTCTCTCATATGCCCCATAGATGGTCTTAGAAGTAAGTTGAGAGTTCTTGAGTCTACCTACATGATTATTGATTATTTTCTTGAAACATTTATTTATTATATGTATTTTCATATGTTGATGATCATCATAAACTTATTTATTTAATTGAATACTTTTTATGAGATATTGTATAAACATTATACATTATTTTGTGAGAGCATGCATGAATGAACCTAGGGAGTCTAGAGCCTTGACTTGTATGTTGATTGAAATCTTGATGTTAGAATGAGGTTGAGTTAGTTGACCTTAATGATCCTATGAGTCTTCATAATTAAGTTCTTGAGTTCTATCTAAATGACTTCTTCTAATTGCTGATTTGAGTCCTTGAGTTCTTAAATAAGAATAGTTCATTGAGATGAGCTAAAGTCCTTCAAATCATAAAGGACCTTTGAGTTTGAGTTATTGAAATAGTGAGAGTCTTCATGAGTCTATTTGAGATGATGAGTGCCTCCATGAGACTACTTGAGATGATAAAGAGGAGTCTTATGAGCATTAATCTTGGCAGGACTATCGAGCATCAAAATGAGTAAGAGTGAGTCCCACTTGCACTCATTACCTATGCTAGCCCAGCGTAGGAAAGGATTGAAGCATTATATCTCCTAGTCTGCTCTCGAGTTTACATCCCTAAAACAATGAGATTTGGAGGAGGAGTCTTATGAGCATTGAGTCTTGAGAGGAGTATCAAGCATCTAAATTAGTAGGAGTGAGTCCCACTTGCACTCATTACCTATGATGGCCCAATATAGGAAAGGATTGAACCATTACATCTCCTGGTCTGCTCTCGAGTTTACATCCCTGAAATAACAGAGGATGGCTGAGTTCAGATTCCTTGTGGACCATACTCGTTCCTTATCTGGCAAGTATGGAATAACTGTGGCAACATCATCATGATTGTTGTACAAATCACAGGCTCATAAGTGATTGTTGTCGGTTAAGAGAAACTCCCAAAAAGTTCTCACCTTGAGTTCCATTGGGTTCAGTTGAGCTGAGTTGAGCTGCTTAATGGGTCACTTGTCTACTCTTTGTTCTTGATTAGATAGACATTTAACATACTGTTTGAGTTCTATGTTGAGTTAATATTCTTCTACATTATTCTATCTATTTTGTTTTCATTCAGCTATTTTACATACCGTACATTCCACGTACTGATGCCACTTTATAACTGCATCATTTTATGATGTAGATACATGAGATTGAGATTATCAGTAGGTACATCATTGAGGATCCTTGGATGTTCATCGGATTGGTGAGCCTCTATTACATGTGAGGATTTCATTACTTTTCTTTCATTTTGCTTTAGAGTTATAGTTGCTTTGCTTTATTTTGATTGAGGTAGCCATGGGTCTGTCATTGGCACCACCTAATATTGATAGAGGCTTCATAGACTAGAATTGGACGTTGATTGATAAGATTATGAGCTAGTTCTTTCTACTACCCTTTGTATTTATGATACTATTTTAAGACCAGATGAGTTGTGCCCATTTACTTCCTTTTATCTTTTATTGATTTGTGGAGTTTTACTAGTGAATGGATGTGATGAAACCAAGTGGTTCGCTTGGGGACTAGCGATAGTCTCTAGGGTCTAGCCACATCTTGGGTACTCTTCTGGGGCATGATCTTTGGCCACAAGATTATCGATTTCCCCTACGTTCAAAACAAGGATAAAGCTGGTCGTCCTCAAGGACAAGGTGCTCATGTTGATCAAAGGGCACAAAGAGGCCAATAAGGGGGTGCTCTATGTCATTTGGCTTAACTAATGCACTAGCAAAATTTGTGGATCTTAGGAATAGGGTTTTAAACCCTGCCTTAATATGTTTGTTATAGTATTCATTGATGATATTTTGATTTACTCTCGAAGTGAAGAAAAGCATATGAAACATTTGAGGGTATTGTTGCAAACTTTGAGGGGTGAGAGGTTGTTTGCTAAATTTGATAAATATGAATTTTGGTTGAAGGAAGTGAATTCCTAGGTCATGTGGTGTCGGATGATAAAATTAAAGTGTACCCTAAGAAGACGAAAGTGATAAGGAATTAGCCTATGCCCTTGACTCCGATAGATACTAGGAGTTTCTTGGGCCTAGAGGGATATTACCGGAGATTCATGAATTGTTTTTCTTTAATTTCTGCCCCTTTGACAAAGTTGAACAAGAAAAGGTAAAAATTGTTTGGACTGATGAAAGTGGAAGGAGCTTTCAAACTTTGAAAGACAAGCTTACATCTGTTCCTATTTTGGTTCTATCAGAAGGATTAGAAGGGTTTGTGGTTTAATATGATGCCTCAAGGGATGGTTTGGGGTGTGTATTGATGCAAAGTGGCAAATGCATAGCATATGCTTCTTTGCAACTAAAGGTGCATGAATGTAACTATCCCACCCATGATCGTGAATTAGTGGCAGTGTTATTTGCTTTGAAAATATGACGTCATTATTTGTATGGGGTTCATGTAGGCATATTCACCGACCACAAGAGTCTCCAATATGAGTTCATATAAAGGGATCTTAATTTGAGCCAAAGAAGGTGGTTAGAACTCCTTAAGGATTATGACATGGGAGTGCACTATCATCCCGACAAAAGCTAATGTCGTGGCCTATGCTCTACGTAGAGTTTTCATGGAAAGTGTAGCTCATATTGATGATGGAAATAAGGAATTAGCTAGAAAAGCTCACCGATTAGCTAGGTTGGGGTTTAGGTTGAATGAAGTTGAAAATGGAGGTGTGGTAATTATTGATGGTTCCAAATCTTCTTTGATTGAAGAGGTCAAATCCAAACAAGACCTTGACCCTGCCTTGCCAAAATTAAAAGCTTCAGTGAAGGATGGTAAAGTGGAGGTTTTCTCCTAAAGGGTGAGATGGTATTCTTAGATACCAAGGTAGGTTATATGTGCCTAATGTTGATGGGTTAAGGTATTTGATTTTGAAAGCGGCACATAATTCTTCCTACATTATTCATCCCGGTTCTACAATGATGTATAGAGACTTAAGGGAGGTGTATTGGTGGGGTTGTATGAAAGGAGATTGCTAAGTTTGTAGTTGGTTGTTGTTGCTCCCCAGCGCCGGCAAGTGTATGTGGTTTAAACAAGTAATATAATGGCCTTGATTAAGGGGCTGGGATATCGAACCCAAAGGATTTAAACAAAATTAGTTAAGAGTCCAAGTTATTATGTTTAAAGTGTTTTAGTTAAAATGGTTGAAAATTTTGTGGAAAAATTAAATAACTAATTAAACTACGAAAATTGACTTTTTTGCTGTTAAGTTATAAAATTAAGAATGATTCCGAGATTGTAACCTTATTAATGCAGATCTAGTCTTCAAGCTTGCATATATGTTTGGGTTCCTGACTACTGATTCATAGGGTCAAAATTACCTAAACAGGGTTACACACCTCTGCCGCCCTACCATTATTGACTGCCTAACTACATTCTTGAGTGTAGATAGGCACATCAATAAAAGTGCTTTGACGTTATCTTCTTGTATTATGAACAGGGCAAGGTATAAGGGTAGTTGTCATAAGTCTCCCTTATACAAATCAATATAGTCTCCTAGTCGAACAAGCTCTCTATACTATTGTGTTCTATTCATTCCAATATCTCTTGAATACAAAATGAACAACAAGTTTACTCCCTAGTTGGCCAGACACTGAAATATAGATAGAAGTAGTATAAGAGTAGTCTATAGAAACACATTCATATATGACAAAAATCAAGAATTAAAATATTTTCTATGGCTACAATCCTAGAATATGGGAAAATTAGCCACACATCATAGGTTCATACATCAAGAATAGGCTTAAAATCATTAACAACCAAGAATCCAAAGTAAAAACTAACCAAAATATCCCTAGAAAGGAGTTTTTAGTCATCTCTACTCTCTTCCATCAAAAACAAGTTATGAAAGCTAAAGTTAGAAACAAAATATAACTTAAAAATCCCATAATTTAATTTTTGCATCGCATCTCCAAGGTCCGAAATGCGGACCCCCATGTTTTGAGGTGGTTTTTGATTTATTTGTTGTTTGGGCCAATTTCCATTGTTTTTTTACAAGTCTACGACACCTAGTATGCATTTTTTCTGCGTCATTCCTTTTTCTCCACGTTTTTAGCTAGCACAGCTTTTACTCAGGTTACAACAACCACCATGAGTACCTTTTGTTGAGTTAACTTCCTTTATTGCTATTTTTTCCCCATGATCCGGGTATGATCTGGACTACCATAATCTGAGTGAAACCCTACAAAAACACAACTAGTAGGTGCACTTGACCCTAGATTTGCAAAACAAACGAAATAACACTAAAAACACTTAGACTCTATGGATTTGTCCTCTAACTAGGCTCTATTTATGGTTATTTTTGGCTAGTTTGGCGTATAAATATACCTAAGATCACCACCCCACGCTTAGAGCTTTGTCTGTCCTCGTGCAAATCAAGACACATACATGAGACTCCCTAGGCAGTATGTATAACACATCCTATGATCGACCATTTTTTAACCATGGCAAACAATTCTCAAGACCCTTAGCAGCCTTAACTTTCCTCCAGCACTCATGAATCAATGTGGACTCATGCAAAATTGTAGTTAACAGCTCTCCTAGTTGTCACCCTTGGATGATTATGTGCCCTCACCAGAAGAATTACTCAATGCACACAACAACCTAGCTACAAGATTAGAAATGGGGTACACAATCAACTCTCTCTCTCTCCCAACAGATATCTTATGTTGCTTATAGTTCCCATAGGCTTGCCCTTAATGTGTGAATTCAACCTAGTCAGAATCAACTCAAAGGATCACATAGGTCTTTTAATTGGTTATAATGTAGACTACCGGTTGGTGGGGTATGTTTATGGATACGGCTGTCATGGCTCAGTTCCCAAGTGCTCATAGCTTTCACTACATTTGTTTTCTTCCTTTATATTTAATCCTCCCTAACTTAACACCCTTTATTATATTTACAAGAGATAAAACTTAAGAACACTATCTATATTTTTTCTCTCTTTTTTTTTCCAAATCTAGTAGCCCTGTGCGATGGGTGCGCAACATACACCAGTCGCAGACCAGTATTGTGTCAAGCCCTGAATTTTTTCTATTTTTTCTTTTATTCTCTATACTACCACTTCTCCTTTGGGTGTCCCACTCAAGCTCCCTTCCCTCTGACTTAATATGCTAAAGCAGTTAGGAATTAGGATTAAACATGGTTTATGATCAAAGAAATAGGATTGGCTTAAAATGTGGTTAACCAAAGAAAAAGACTAAAGCTCAAATTGACTAACAAATTAGCTCACTCGCTCATGGCACACTTTCATCACAACGCTAATGCTATATTCACTATTAAATCATTCACATGAATTCAAAATTAAGCACCTACATTCATGGAGTACAGGATTCAAGCATTAGCTACTTTGAGTTCAAAAAGTGACTTAGTTATCTTGATTCACATACTCTATGTACAACACCTTTTTATACAACTACCGACACTCTATATGAGAATCACATTGACGAATTCCCTTTGGACGATCGTCATCCATCTATCATAGGGCCCCATCACTCAACTATGACTACTATTAGCCGTTCACATGACACAACATTCCAAGAACACAAGTAATCATAACTAAGATAATGCATTAACTAAACATTCATGCCACTACTACTATCCAAGCAAAAGCATGGTTAATTACAGACCAAATTAAAAGTTAAATTGATGTCTAAATAGAGATCAAGAAACATAAAGTAAAGTAGTCTTAGTACAAAGCCAAATTAAACAACATAAAACATAATAAACATAATACTCCTACCCCATACTTAAGATTAGCACTGCCCTCAGTGTTAGCCGTACGAAACCTGTGGAATGGGAGCGAGGTGCTCACTCCTTCTCTGGGTCTAGCAGTATGGGCTTACCCTCGACAGTGACTGGCTCCTCTTCCTTGATCTCGTTCTCATCTATATATGAAGCCTCCAGTGCCTCATGGGGTCTATTGGGATGTCATCCTCTACGGGCTCGACAAACTGAGGCCCGATACCTAATACCATATTGGTATGGGCGTTTAAGGGGGTAGTGGGACTCTACCTCATCTAGTTTCTGATGGGTAGAAGGGCACCTGCCTATACTGTGATGTAGAATCTTGAGCCTAAATATTCGCTCCATAATTAGCTCATCTGTTGGATCCACCCCATTATGGTGAGCACAAGTCCCATGGACTCCTCTGGCCTTTAAATGTTGGCAACATTATAGGGAGGGGCCTCAATGTATAGGCAGTAGTTAAGATCCTTTGTAAGAACACCTACACGGTGACATAACTTAGTAATAAGACCTTCAAATGCATACCTTCGCCCGCGGTGGACCCGAGTCTTCCTCATAGATGACTTGGAAATGGCTCCAAAGTTAAGCTCTGCCTCGGTCATGAGTGCATAGGCCAAACACACTCTACCTCTCATGACAACCATGAAGTATTGCCTCGAGAAGAAAGAGTGAGTCACAATCTTCACCCAAACTCGAGCTTCCCTATTGATATATGCGAACGATAAGGACTGATTCTATCGCTTATGACCATGGTGAATCCACTTAGCCTCGAAGTTCACCCTAGGTAGAGTGTGACAAATGGCCCTGTAAGGTGGATAAATCTGGATCTCTGTGAAAGGTGTAGAGGGGACATCCATGGTGCTAAGGACCCCATTAATAGCCATCGAGGTGATGTTCACCTCCAACCCTCGGACTGTAACCACTTTAGACCACGCCTCAGTCTTCATATTGGTGTAGAATTCATGAAAAAGATTGAGGTTACAAGGCATTGGCTCCTCAAAATAAATACCATATGATACTCTATGCAGTGCTGGTACACCTGCGGGCAGTCCTGAGCCAAAGAATCAGCATCAATAGATATATCCAGGAAATACTTAGTCTCATTATGCACCCGGTACCAGCGCTGCCAATCCTTGCCCAAAGCTTTAAGACTATAGCAGGATCTTTGGCACCTAGGGTGATCTACGTCTTTGGGCACCTCAGAGATGTCCCATGCCCTCTTCCTGCTACTAGAGGCACCTGCTCCACTAGCCTATCCAGTTCTGTGTGCACGAGAGGCCATATTATCTTGCAAAAATAGATAAACATCATCAATACATGTGCACAAAACATGGCCCTTGCTACACAACTCCAAGTATACCTGACCTCACACTTAGATTAAAGCCACAAGGTAAGAAGGTACTCAGACTTCCCAACTCAATATGGGCTACTACCATAAAATTTGATAGCATAACTCTAACATGTAGTTCAACAATATAACCCCCATGTCGAAATTCAAACATACACTTCACCCAAACTTCTAATTTCAAGCCTACAACCCCAAGTGAGTTATCAAAAATACCAAGCCATAGGAGTACAAATTAAGGCATCATGCTTTGACAAACTACCCCATACTGAATTTTGCAAAACCCAACAATAATGCTTCAAATTTTGAACAATTTAAGCACAAGAATATACAATCCCAAATTTTCCCTAACTTTGCAGCCTAGCGTTTGGACCCAATAATTACATGCACAAAAATTACTTTATTCAAGAGACTAGGCAAAAAATATAAACACCCAAAAACAAACAACTAACAATAATCAATAAGATCAAGAAAACCCACTAGATTTCATCCCAAAATGCACAAAAATACTCAAACTCTAGCAAAGAACAAGAAAAATTAGTGAAGAACACTTACCTTACTTGAAGAATGCAAGAATGGATGATGAAATTCTTGAAGAAACTAAGGGAGCAACATGGATTAGTTTGAAATTTGAGTGTTTGGGAGAGAAACAATTAAGAGAAAAATGAAAAGGATGGATTTTCACATCGGGTTAGGGTGGAAAATGGGGAACAAAGACATGGGGGAGGGTTTAAATAGGGGATGGGACATGTGGGGATGGAAATACAATGCATGTATGCTCCAAGTCTGCGACGCGGCCTGGACACGCACTCACACTCATTTTATTTTTCATGTTAGACATTACTTGGGTAGCCAAAATGGAACTGGTCTGCGATAGTGGCGCGTTGCATGCCTATCGCAGACAGTCACTGTTTCAGGGTCTTGAAAAAATTATTTTTCGAGCTCCGGCCCCTGAAAAATCTTCGAACACCTGAATATCCTACAAAATAGTGAAAAAAGTTAATCCAACCAAAAAAAACTAAAAAATACCTAACGATCGACCAAAAACGAAGATACAAAAGTTTCATACAAAAATGGCCATGGTCCGTGACAGACATAGGTCACATGCCTACACTTGGTGCAATTGTTTAATTTTCTACGTGTTTTTATAAATAAAAATAAAGTAAAAATGAAAATAATTACCATCACCTCACCAGAGGTTGCCTCCCGTGCAACGCCTGATTTACCTTCGCGGCACAACTCAACATCACATTATTCATCATTGGCGAAGTCCATGGCCTCTTCAACCTTACTCGTGTCCTCACCATAGTAGTGTTTGACACGCTGGCAGTTCACCAAAAAAGTTTGGTTTTTGACCTCATCTCTAAGCCCAACGGCTCTGTGTAGCATCACGACACCACAACATACAGCCCGCTCCACTTTGATCTCTGCTTCCCTGAAAAAAGTTTCAAACAAGAGTTAAAGAGAAGTGCATATTACCCTAGCTCAAAAGTGCTCTTGATGATGTGCTGGTCAACCCTTTTCTTAGTCTTCTCATTTTAGAGCTTAGCATTATCATCAGCTTGGAGCCAAAATTCATCTAACCCTTCCAACTGCTCCATTCTCTTTCTCCCGGCAAGCTCTAGATCAAGATTGAGCCTTTTTATGGCCAAATATGCTTCGTGTTCAAGCTCAACGGGGAGGTGACATGCCTTTTAATAGATCAATCTATATGGAGATGTGTCGATTGGTGTCTTGTATACTATCCTATATAACCACAAGGCCTCATCAAGCTTGACATACCAGTCCTTCCTCATGGCATTGACGGTCTTCTGCAGGATTTGTTTCACCTCTCGATTGGACACCTCTACCTGACCATTCGTCTGAGGGTAGTATGATGTAGCCACCTTATGCCACACTCTATATTTAGCTAGTAGATTCTTCACTGTTTGGTTGATGAAGTGTGCACCCCCATCACTGATGATGGCTCTCGGAGTCCTAAACCTTGTGAAGATCTTCTTCTTCAAGAACTTGCTGACTACATCAGAATTATAAGTGGACAAAGCTGCCACTTCAACCCATTTGGATACATAGTCAACTGCAACCAAGATGTAGTGATTATCTAAAGAAGGTGGTAATGGACCTATGAAGTCCATCCCTAATATATCAAAAGATTACCATCTCCAAGATGTTGTTCAGGGGCATCTCATGCCTCTTGGAGATGGTGCTAGTCTTTTGGCTTACATCACAAGCTCTTACAAATTGCACAGCATCTTTAAGGAGAGCAGGCTAGAAGAAACCTGATTGTAGCACCTTATGAGCTACTCGCTCACCTCCATGATGGCCCCCATCAGGAGAAGTATGATACCTATCTAATATCTTACACATCTTGGCCTTAGGAACACATATTTTGATCATTTGATCAGCCTCTTGCTTAAAGAGATATGGCTCATCCTAGATCTAAGCCTTTGCATTGTGAGCCAGTCGCCTTCGTTGCTGATAGTTAGCATCAGGGGGAAACACCCCACTCACCAGGTAGTTGACAATATCAGCATACCACAGTAGATCATCCACTTGTAATGCCAATAGCTATTTATCTAGGAATTCTTCCTTAATCTGCATTTGCTCACATGTGTGAGCATCATTGTCCAAGCAAGAAACGTGATGATCAATCTAGTTCTTACACCACTTCAGATCCTTAATCTCAATGTTGAACTCTTGGAGCAACATGATCCATCTGATTAGTCGGGGCTTAGCATCCTTCTTATTGAATAAGTACCTTACAGTAGCATGTTCTGTGAACACTATGACCTTGGTGCCCACCAAGTACGATATGAACTTATCAAATGCATAATATAATGCCAGCATCTCTTTATCAATGATTGTATAGGTGCTTTTAGTTGCATCTAGAGTCTTATTGGCATAGTATATTGAGTGGAACACCTTCTCTCTATGGTGCCCCAACATTGCCCCCACAGCTTTGCAAGTCGCATCACACATGAGCTCGAATAGGAGCTCCTAATCAGGTGTTGTCAATGTAGGTGCCTTGACCAACTTCTTCTTCAACATCTCAAAAGCATGCTGACAAGAAGCATCAAAGTTAAAGGTTACCTCTTTCTCTAGGAAAGCACACAGCAACTTTGCAATCTTTGAGATGTCCTTGATAAATCTGCGGTAGAACCCCCCCCCCCCCAATGTCTAAGAAAACTACAGACTTCTTTGAATTACACTAGTGGAGGCAGCTTCTCTGTCACCTCAATCTTGGCTCTGTCTACCTCCAAGATGCGCTTGGACACCTTGTCCCCCAAGACTATCCCTTCCTTAACTAGAAAGTGACATTTTTTCAAGTTAAGGACAAGGTTAGTTTCCTCGCATCTTGCCAGCACTCTATCCAGATTGTACAAATAGATCTCGAATTACTCCCCAATGTCTGAGAAGTCATCCATGAAAACCTCCACAAACTCCTCCACCATGTCATGTAATATCATCATCATACACCATTGGAAAGTGGCAGGTGCATTGCACAAACCAAAGGGAATGCGTTTGAAAGTATAGGTTCCATACGAAGATGTGAAAGTGGTCTTTTCATTATCCTCGAGAACAATTGTGATTTGATTATATCCTGAGTATCCATCTAGGAAGCAGTAGTACTCTTGCTCAGCAAGCCAGTGATGTCGCCTAATTTACACCTTCTTTAAAAGTATAAAGCGATCCCTATCAAGAAATAGAACCGAACAAAGGTTAGGATAAACCTACAGTGTATACGTAGACTCAAGAGAATTCAAGGATCGTAATTCGAGTGGTTAACCAACTTACTTCCCGGGGGTTTACAATAAATATTGAAAAATAGAACTAAACTAATTAACACAAGAGAGAAATCAATATGGAGAGAAACCAGGGTATTACATTCCAAATGATTCCCCAACTCAGTATCACCAGATAACCTAATTCTTTTCTAGTGTGCAGCATGTAGGACAGAAAGTTAAATTCACTAAGCCCTTTGGTAAAAAATGAGAGATGAATTTCAAAATGTGGCTTGGCTCATCTCCATGATGTGCATTATTAACTCTTACCTATTAGTCCCAGTACAACCTCCCCTTGGCTAAATTTGGTTTATTAGACGAGAATACATCAATCGAATCATGTTAATTAATCTCTTTTCCTATTTATTACTACTTTGGTCCAGTCAGTAACACTAGGAAGTTCTAATATTGGCCACCATAAAAAAACATGCAAAACAAAGGGAATTAATTAATACATGCATACACAACTTCCAAGAATTATGAATTATCCGATTTTACTTTGTTAGTTCTTCGTAGTTCCCACAACCCTAGTTGTGGATTTAACTACTCATGCTTTGTGTAGATGCAAGAATTATGGATTAAGAAAAAATAACTGAGCACCTACACAATAAGAACATGCAAATCCAACTTCAATAAGAATCACAAGCTTAAAGATGAAATTCAAACACAAGCATTCTCAAAGACTCTCCAAAGTGATCTCCGAATTTTCTCTCTATAATTACCGACTTCTCTTGAGTACTAGGAGAAAACTACTAAAAATGACATAAAAACTTATTTATAATAAGTAAAATACAAGTCCTAACTAAAATAGGAGAAATGGTTGACACGCCATACGAAAGGGGTTTATGGCCTATAATTGGGATCTCGTATATAGTTGCTGGAAATTTGGACTTCAACTATCAACACCCCTCTACGACTCATAAAATAGTTTATGGCCCATATAGGGGTTTCGTCTAGTAAATATTTAGAAAGTCACAATCTCTGATCCTCATGGCACGAACCATCTTCTACAACTCGTAAAACCAACCACGGCTCATCTGCATGTTCATAGAATCAAATTCTGAAAATAGCCCCTCACTGGAATTGTTCACGAAACCACTTCACGACTCATAGAGTGATCTATGGCCCGTAAAAGGTCTCGTATAACAATAAAAACCAACAACTTCTACACTTTCTCCCATAATCAAGTCCAAACCTTTAATCCTGCAAATATAACACAAAAAGACATAAAGCCAACTAACGTCGCATTGAGAACACAAAAAATTACATGTTCTAAGCATCCAAAGTGTTGTATTTTGGCTGCACATCAACACTCTCAACTTAAAATTGTTGTTTGTACTCAAACAGGGCTTAATATATATAGATAATACAGTAACACACAGACCTCAACCTAATAGCATACATCACATAAATCTCAAACTCAGATAACCATACAAACTTTCAAAACAGGTTCAGATAGACATCTAGCAAACCAATACAAACTAGTGCATATGACAAAACAATTATGACAACTGAGGTACTATCAACAATCCACAAACTCTTACAAGTCTAGTGCTAATAGTGCAATGCAAGTGCCGTCACAGAAAGAAGTCCCATATCTGACACTCAATGATGTTTTCATGAATAACCTTGGGACTATTGAAGATTACTCACTCTTACACAAATATTCATGCATCATGCATAATACCATAGGCTTGTCCCTATACTCATGATGAAGACCTTTAACTAATTGGACTAGGATCACTTTAGGACTTTCTAGGCTTGTAATATAGGTTTAGGGGGGCTTTGGTATAGTATTTTTGAAGCATAGTGACTAAAGGCCCTCCTTCACACTATGTTTTTCTACACTTCTACCCTACTAACATTGTTCTTTTCAGCTCATTCTCCCTTTTTCCTATTTCAGGCTTTTATGGATGCTTTCTTTTCAGTTTTCAGCTTTTTACCTTGTTTTTACACTTCATTTTTCTTTATATATCACAAGTAAGGCATCATTTATTTTTCGTGCACCCATTAGATGTTTTTTCCTTTTTTCTCTATATCACTAACTTACCCCCTTATTTTTGTGCTTCACCTCCAGACCAACCACTCTGAACTTTGGCTTTTGGCCTGTCTTAAGGTGCACAATATCCGTCCTTAGAACCAGGGCCATTTTTGGTAGCTACCCTCAACATAGGTTTTTTTCCTCAGTCAAGGTCTACAATGTTCAAGGATGGACCAGGGCCAATATCAGGATTTTACAACTAACAAGGCTAGGTTAATTAAGTATTTTCAAAGAATAGGTACATGTTAGGCACAAACATTAGGAACAACGGATATATCATAGTTTTGGTTGGTCAATTTTAGGTTATGTGGACTATTAAGAACAATGGCCCCTTAGATCCTTTCCTAATCCAATTAATCTACAATTTAACTTAGAGTAACAGAGGAAGTTAAGAATTAGAACAAAACACATGAATCTAGCAAATTAAGCTCACACTCACATGACATTGCATACATTATCAATAAAAGACTCTCACATCATGCTTTTTATTCTAATTTATTCTCACTTATCAGAACAAACATTGTCACATACCTAAATATGCATGGTTGCTATCTAACTACTAATCAAAATTTTTTATGGGTATCATTTTCAAAACAAAAATATTTAAACAAGCTATATACCATAAGTATTAGCACTATATGCTACAAATACTATGTAAACATCCTAAACATGCTAGTTCAACAGAAAGTAAATATCCACAGGAAAAACGAACATAGGCAAGAAAATCATGGGATCACAAACTGGGGTAGTTATGGACCTAAGCTACTCAGACTCCACTGAGGCCCATAACTACCCACACCCCATCCAAAACATGTGCATTTCCCCCAATGCACAAAACCATAGCATAATAAAATTTAAAGGGGTAAAAAAATAAAATGGCGCCTAACCGTCAGTGTCCATCTTGGGTTGCCTCCCAAGAAGTGCCCTAATTTATTATCGCGGCACGATGTAGATGGCTTGGTTACTCACACTTCCTCAAATTTTTGTGCTTCCTTGTGAATATTTGTAGCATGTTCGGGTGTGCTCCCCTCACAACCATTTGTTTTTATCTTGTACCCATCAGTGTCCTTTAGATCTTAAGCTATGTTGTCGACCATCATGTCTTTCTGAATCTGTTTTAATTTGGCTGACACATGCTTGAACTGATGATTGAACCGCTTGATTGTGACAGAATGATGTTCAACCTTTTGACAACTAGCCAAGCATCAAGGTCTCATCTTGTGTGTTGCCCCTCTTTAACAACTAGCCAAGCATCTCCTCATATTTGGGATTCCTACCCACATGTTACGATGGTGGGGGGCACATAACAGGTACTCCTACTGTCGTCCATGCAGCCATCAAGCTTGGTATGGTGGATTTCCTTAATATATCTTTCCTTAGCTAGTTTTTGCATTTGCTTCATTAGCATCTCCAAATTGGCGCTATTTTAAGCAAGCATCCTCCTCGCATTTAATTTTGGCTTGATAAGGGCTTATGCAAGCAATACCCATATGATTGGTTGGATGTTTATTCATGGGACTCTCTATGTGGTTCAATTTAGCCACCATGTCCAAATACTCAACAATTTCTACGAATGGTTGGTCTATCAATAAAACTCCAAAGATGGTGTCAACTAAAATGCCCCAAAAAGCCCCATATGCTTCAAAAATGCCCATGATTGTAATTTTCATATATCTCAAAATTCACGCATGATATCAAAAATCTAACTTCATGTTCGTGATCATGGGGCAAAATTGAGTGGGGAATGGGTATGACCTTGATTTTAGAGCAACCATAGCAAAAAAAATTTTTTTTTAAATTTTGAATTCCAGTGGCGATCCACGCCCTGGTCGCACGTGCCAGTGGCGTGCATCAGTGTTATTTTTTCCTGAAATTTTAGTTTCAGCCCAAAGGTCTTGGGGTCATAGCTCTATGTCCACTTATGTGTAAAAACACTTATACATAGCCATTTTTCAACTCTATATCACTTAAGACCCTCTCAAAAATCTCTCCAACACTTAACCAAATATTTCATCCAAATTCAAGTGTCTCAAGCTTAATTTTGGATCTTAAGAACTCTATTCAAGCTTCAAGTATCCTTCAAGACTTCATCAAGAAAACCCAAGTTTTAGCTATGTGGGTTTCATCCATTGGGTCCTTTCACCCCTGAAGCCCAATCTCCCTTTTTATGAAAAGTACATATTTTTCAAGTTGTATATTCTATAGATATCTTCGATTATGAATTTTGATTACAAATTATATTGGGGTTTTATGAAATGTTTATTGAATATGCATGTTTGTCTATTTCAAGCTTGTACTATGAATTGGCTTTGCCTATTTAGACTATGCATATTTTGAGCTATGAAACTATGATCTATTATGAGATTTGATAAAGTTTTTCAAAGTATCTAGCATAAGGATTTTACTATGTGTTGCTGGGTTGATTTACATTAAGTTTTCTCATATTATTTCACTCTTGGATTGCATGATGTCGAACTAGCAGTACACACTCGTCAAGTGTTTACTAAAATGTCTTGACAAGGATTCTTGAAATATTGATGGTCTATTGCATGGTTTATGAGTCTAACGAAGTTATTATGATTAAGGGATCTTATTATGCACTAAATTCATGAAACGTATCTATGGTATTACAAGCTGACCATACCATGCTGGGGCTGCCATGCCCAACCACCTTTTTGAGGGGGTGATAAGCCTTAATCACCTCGTAGGGGGTGGCATGCCCATACTACCACATTGGGGTATGTACCTCAATCACTTTGTTAGTGGGTGGAATGCTCATACTACCATGTTGAGGGGTATGTACCTCAATCACCTTGTTGGGGGTGCCACGCCAGCTTTACCACGTCAAGGCATAAGTGCCTCAATTACATTCCAAGGGGGTGGCATGCCTTGGATTTCAGGTAATAGTATGCTTGGGATATGTTGATATGTTCTATTCCTACACATGTAATCTATATTTGCAAGTTATAAGATTTAGAAGCATGTTTTACCTCAAGCATTGATCGTGCATGCCATATTGATATTATACTTATCCATCACTTATGATTATGCATTTTGACTATGTTGCATATGTATTGTTGCATTGCATCATACATACTTAGTACATTCAAATATACTAGGGCATAATCTATGCCGACATGATGTTACCATGTAAGAACCGGAGCACTACTCGATCATCCTCCATGTGGCTAGTTTGGTATTTGGAAATACATTTTGGTGAGTCCTCAAGTCCGAGGATGCTATCTATGCCACTCTTTCCTTTTGTTGCTTCCCTTATGTTGAACACTTAATACTATGAGGGTGAGCCCAGAGAGTGTCTTGGCCCCTGCTCCAATCTATGTTTAGAGGTATTGTTGGAACGGTTGGTATATTTGTTCTTTGAGCTTGACTCTTGAGTATTTTATGATTATCTAAGACTCCCCTTAGCCCATTTTTTCCTTATTTATATCTCTTTTTGTTGTTCATTTTTCTTTCGCAACCAAGCATGTGTGAATGATGGTGGCTAAGAGGCTTACTTGGGGACCCTTCGGGTTCCCATTCGTCATGTCATATCTAAGCCATAGGCTTGGATCGTGAAAAACTTTGTATCAGAGCACCAGGTTGTTAATGGTCCTTGAAATCCAACAAATCGCATCGATTAGAGTCTTATTCATAGTTATGACGCGCGCCACAACTATGAGTAAGATGCTATGAGGCATTTTAGGAAATGTTTCCCTTCTTCATGATCTATGTTGTGCTGTAGGAGTAAGGTAAGGATTTTTCCTCTAACAAATGTTCTTTGCTATTCTAGATCATGCCTATTCTGAAAGAAAGACTAAGTAGAGCACGTTCAATCGAGGAGCAATTGGCCCCTCCCGCTCCTCAAGCTCCTCAAGATGGGGGAGTGGCTCATGATGAGTACTGAGATGCTATCACCATGTGGTATCATGCTATGACCAACCAAATCAACCAAGGAGCCAAAGATCCTCATGCTCCAACTCTGGCCTCAAGGGTAAGGAAATTTACTAGAAAAACCCGCTAGAGTTTCATAGGTCCAAGGTGGATGAGGATCCCCAAGAATTCATTGATGAGGTCTATAAGATGTTTTCCGTTATGGGGGTTAATTAGGAGGAAAAAGCAGAGTTGGCAGCCTACCAACTTAAAGGGGTGGCTCAAATTTGGTTCACTCAATGGAAGATGGCAAAGGGGAAAGGGAATGATAATGCTATCCCTAGGGAAGAGCTCAAAGCACCATTTCAAAACTAGTTCTTTCCTATTGAGATAACAAAGCCCAATATGATGGAACTTATGAATCTAAAGCAAGGGTATATGACTGTGAGGGAGTATGCCCACAAGTTCAACCAACTCTCCAAGTATTCCCTATAATTAGTTGCTGAACCAAGGTCAAGGATGAACCAGTTTTGTCGGGTATGTCCGACTTGGTCAATAGAGTGTCGTACTTCCATGCTAATAGGTGATATGAATTTGTCTCGCCTCATGACATATGTTGAACAACTAGAGGGTGTAAAGCTTAGAAAAACTAGAAGTGGTGAGTGTAAGAAGGCTCATTTCGAAGGTGGATTCCAAAATTCCAAGGGTGGCTAGTTTTCTCAAGGCCATAAGTTCTAAGGCCAAGGGTTTTCCAATGCTCCTAATAAAAGGTTTGCTAATAACAACCTTACATTCCAAAGGTGTGGTGGGAACCATAATGGTGCATGTTTGAAGAATCCAATGCTTGCTATGGTTGTGGTGAAATGGGTCATAAGGTGATTGATTATCCTCATGCTAAGAACAAAGGTAGAGATTGTCATCCGTAAGGCCAAGGTGCAAATGCAGTTCCAAAGGGGAAATGAGGCCAATAAGGGATGCTCCAAGGCAAAATAGATTTTATGTTCTTTAAGGGAAACAAGGGGTGAATGAGGTACCCAATGTTGTCATCGGTATGTTAAAGGTTTTGATTTTGATTTGTATGCTATGATAGATCCGGGTGCCATTATTTCTTTTATTACTCCTTTTGTTTCCAAAAAGATTCATGTTAGTCCCGAAATGTTATGTGAACCTTATGAAGTTTCTACCCCCGTTAGTGAGTCCATTGATGAAAAAAGAGTCTATAGAAATTATCCGATTTTCATTTTACATAAAATCATGTTGTGATTTTGTTGAATTATTTATGGTGAATTTTGATGTCATTCTTGGGATGGATTGGTTACATGCATATTATGCTTCTATCAATTGTAGAACCCGTAGGGTTAAATTCCAATTCACTAATGAACCGATCCTTGAGTGAGAAAGTTGTGATGTAGTGGTCAAACGTAGATTTAGTTCTTGTTTTAAAGCTCAAAAGTTGATTTCTAAGGGGTGTCTCTATCATCTTGTGAGGGTTAGGGATATTAAGTCCAAAGTCCTTCCTATAGAGTTGGTTTCGGTGTTTAATGAGCTCCTTGATGTCTTTCCCAATGAGCTTCTTGGTATTCCTCCCAAAAGAATAATAAACTGTGGTGTATACCTCCTTCCCGACACTCAACCCATTTTCATTCTCCCTTACCGTATTTCCCCGACGGAGTTGAAGAAGTTAAAAGAGCAATTGAGGGATTTGTTGGAAAAGGGTTTCATAAGGCCTAGTAAGTCACCTTTGGGTGCACTGGTGTTGTTTGTTAAGAAGAAGGATAGTTCCCTTAGAATATGCATTGATTACTGGCAACTTAATAGAGTCACCATAAATAACAAGTACCCTCTATCAAGGATTGATGACCTTTTAGATCAACTTCAAGGGGCTAGTCACTTTTTTAAGATTGATCTTTGGTCTAGGTATCACCAAGGAAAGTGAGTGAGTCTGACATTCCCAAGACGGTCTTCTCGACTAGGTATGGGCACTTTGAGTATGTGATTATGTCATTCGGGTTGACTAATGCAATGATTATATTTATGGATCTCATGAATAGGGTCTTTAAACCCTACCTTGACTTTTTTTGTGGTGGTTTTTATTGATGATATCTTGATTTATTCCCATAGTGAGGAGGAGCATGTGAATCATTTGAGGGTGGTGTTGCAAATCTTGAGGGAAGAGAGGTTGTATGCTAAATATGAAAAATGTGAGTTTTGGATGAAAGAGGTTACTTTTCTAGGGCATGTGGTGTTGGGTGATAGCATTAAGGTGGGTCCTAAGAAAATGGAAGTGATTAGAAATTGGCCTAGACCTTTGACTCCATCGGACATTAGAAGTTTCTTGGGGTTGGTAGTTATTATCTAAGGTTTGTAAATGGGTTCTCCACTATTTCTTCTCCTATGACTATGTTGACCCAAAAGAAGGAAAAATTTGTTTGGATCGATGAATGTAAGAAGAGTTTTCAAACTTTGAAAGATAAGCTTATGTTCGCCCCTATCTTGTCTCTATTTTCTCTACCGAAAGGGTTGGAAGGATTTGTTGTGTATTGTGATGCCTCAAGAATTGGTTTGGGTTGTGTTTTGATGAAAAATGATAAGGTGATAGCGTATGCCTCTAAATAACTTAAGGTGCATGAGAAGAATTATCCCACCTATGATTTTGAATTGGCGGTCGTGGTATTTGATTTGAAAATTTGGCGTCACTACTTGTATGGGGTTCATGTTGATCTATTAACAGATTATAAGAGTCTCCAATATGTCTTCACCCAAAAATATTTTAACTTGAGACAAAGAAGGTCATTAGAGTTCCTTAAAGATTATGATATGAGTGTGCATACCACCTTGACAAAGCTAATGTTGTGGTTGATGCTTTAAGTAGGGTGTCTATAGGTAGTCTAGCTCATGTTGATGATAGTGGCAAAGAGGTGGCTAGAGAGGTTCATCGGTTGGATAGATTGGGGGTTAGGTTGGATGAGGTTGATAATGGTGGTGTAGAGGTTGTTGATGGTTCTAAGTCTTCATTGATTGAGTAGGTAAAGGCAAAACAAGATCTTGACCCCGCCTTGTTAGAATTGAAGGCCTTGGTGAAGAATAGTAAAGTGGAAGTTTTCTCCCAAGGGAGATATGGTGCCCTTAGGTACCAAAGTAGATTGTGTGTGCCTAGTATTGGTGACTCGAGATTGAAGATTTTAGATGAGGCTCATAATTCTTCCTATTCCATTCACCCCGATTCTACAAAGATGTACAGAGATATGAGGGAAGTGTATTGGTGGGGTGGTATGAAGAGAGACATTGCCAAGCTCATATCTAAATGTCACAATTGCCAACCAGTAAAAGCTAAACATCAAAGGTCGGATGGCCTAGCCCAAGATATAGAGATTACTACTTGGAACTGGGAGGAAATCTACATGGATTTTTTTGGTTAGGTTGCCTAAGACTAGGGAGCATTTTGATTCTATTTTGGTTGTTATGGATAGAATGACAAAGTCAGCTTAATTCCTACCGGTCAAAACTAGATATGGTGCCGAAGATTATGACAAATTATATATTCATGAGTTTGTTAGATTGCATGGGGTGCCCTTGTCTATCATTTCGGATCGTGGTGCTTAATTCACTTCTCAGTTTTGGAGGTCCTTTCAAAGAGGTTTTGGTACCAAGGTTAAGGTTAGCACGACCTTTCACCCTCAAACGGATGACTAAGCCGAAAGAACTATCTAAACTCTTCAAGATATACTTAGGGCTTGTGTTTTGGAGTTGAAGGGTAGTCTGGATGAACAACTTCCACTCATTGAGTTTGCTTACAATAATAGATACCACTTAAGCATCGGTATGGGTCCTTTAGAAGCGCTTTATGGTAGGCGTTGTAGGTCCCCAGTTGGATGGTTTGAGGTGGGGGAGATGGTTTTTTTAGGCCCGAATTTAGTTGTGGAAGCCTTGAAAAAGGGGAGGCTAATAAGGGAGAGATTGAAAACAACCCAAAGTAGACAAAATTCCTATTCCGATGGAGGGATCTTGAGTTTAAGGTTGGTGATTGGATTTACTTGAAAATCTCACCCATGAAGGGTGTAGTCTGATTTGGGAAGAAGGGTAAATTGATCCCAAGGTTTGTGGGTCCTTATAGAGTGTTGAGAAGGATTGGTTAGGTGACCTATGAATGGAGTTGCCCATTGATATATGGTTTATCCGATCTTCCATGCATCCATGTTGAGAAAGTGTGTGGGTTACCCAAGAGCTATTGTACCTTTGGATGTTGTGGGTGTGTTAGAAAAAAATTGACTTATGAGGAGGGTCTGGTAGAAATTTTTGATAGGCAAGTGAACAGGTTGAGAAACACGGATGTAGTTTCCGTCAAGGTTCTTTGGAGAAGCCAACAAGTTAAAAGTGCCACATGGGAAGCCGATGCGGACATGAGGGAAAGGCATGAGAGAAAAGCATATTAGCTAGTGATTGTGAGACCCCAATTCTTGGCTGGAGGGGACAATGACAAATCCTCAATTTCATCTTGTCTAAGATGCTCCATTGTGTCATGAACTACAAGTTAAGCCTTGCTCTATCCTTTTTAATGGTGTTGGACAAAGTTCATTGTTATATATGGTGGATAAGATAGATATAACCAAAACTCTACCTAAATCTTGAAACTGTTGAGCCACATGCTTTCTATGGGAAACACGAGACTCTTTAGAATTGTGAATTTCTAGTTATCACACGTTTCTTCCAAATTCTTTTTTAACTAAGTGTTCAAGTGACACTGTTTGGGTATTCTAACTCAGCAACGACGTACTAGCCTTTATTACATAATTAACTAAATAAAAATGTTCCCTCTCTGATATCTAAGTTTGTTAGATGAGATGGTTCACACAATTCACCATAGTGGAGCAGGCATAGGTCCAGGATTCGAGTCTTGCCGCCACTTATTAACATTGGAGGTAGGAGATCCAGTTAACGAAAAGGCTAGGCTGCAGCTATTCAAGCATCTCAAAGTCTATCTATAACGATTGCTATTTCATATCGGAGCTTCTGCTAAAGGAAGTGGTGATCCCTAGCTTGAGACTCAAACTCCAGAAGCCGACCTGCCAACAACCATTGTGGGAGAATACTTTTCACCATCATCAGAAAATGTTGCTTAGCGGCAACCTTGAAATAGGGTAAAGTGTGACTGCATCAAGCTCTAAAGCTGGGTATTCTGTACCAGCTCTGCTAGATCAATGCCGTCAGTTGTATCTTGAGTCTTAAGAATTGGGTCCCTTAGCCCCTGGATTGGTGCGCAAGAAAAAGAAGAACAAAAAAGAGGGGCCTTTAGCTTATTAAGAAGCATATAAATGACATACTAAGCAGAAGCACGTAGACTCAAAAGAAGGGAGAGGGGCGTAGTCGCTCGACTGAAAGAACGGAGAGGGGCATAGTCGCTCGACTGAAAGAAGGAAGAGGGGCATTCATCCACTTGACTGTAAGGAAAGGGGTTTAGCGAGAAAATTAGCTCACACCTATCTTTTATGAAAGAAGCCGCAAGTTTAGGTAGAAAGAACAGCCAGTGTCAGAGAGATGACTTCTGTTGAACTCTTCCTTTACATGAAGGGAATGAATGCCTTAATGGGATGGACTCCAGGATCCAAGTAGATTAGGTTAAGTCAAGTATGAGTTCAACCCTTTTCTCATCGGGCCAGGATCGATAGTCGTTCGACCCTCTTGGATTTCACGTCATAGCATATATATACCTGGACTGAGCATATCCAAGAAAGACACAAGTGGTTGCCTTGGGGATAATTTTTCCCTTAACTACGTAGGAATATTAACAAAACACATGCATCCAAACACTCGTAAGTGCCTATTATAGTACTGCCCCAGCAAGAAGTTCGTGAGGTGCCGCTGCAGCTTGGATTATCGTAGAATACGAGGAGTCATCTTAGGAAATGAGTTAACTTAAAAGATAGATGCCGCCACTACGAGGCGAGGGAGAAACTTATCTGGTCTTGTGGTGCACTCATTCCTATTACGAGAATGAAATGAGGCCCCAGCTTGACTCGAGACCAAGACTCCTTACAACTCGCACCAATAGCGGAGCAGCCGGAGATTGATTGAAAAAGCAGGTCCAGCCGACCCTCTCCCCCCCTAACCGCCTATCTACTCATGTTCGTAGCTCGATCGGAGGTCAATACTGTCGTCCGGTAGAAAAACAGAAGTCGTCCATATCAAGCGATACGTGAATTCATCAGTAGTGCTTCGCCACTACCTTAGCTAGCGGAAATAGCTTAATGGTAGAGCATAGCCTTGCCATGGCTAAGGTTGAGGGTTCAAGTCCCTCCTTCTGCCCCTATCTTCGTCGTTTAGTGGTAACAAGTGGAGTTCATAAGCCACTTTAGAGATAGGGGTGAGCAGCAAGTAGCCCCTTGTATACAGTTCCAAACCTATCTGATTCCTAAGAAGTTGCTGGCTTTTGATCAGCTATTGCGCGCTAGCGCGCTAGCCTTTCCCCCACCTATACAAGGGGCTACTAGTTGTAGCGCGCAGTGTACTAGTGAATAGGAAAAGCAAATTGAGATTACTAATGTCGGGTGGAGGTTGAGGGTAGAACATGTTCGGTGCCTCGCCCTTGTCTCCTTTGCCGTTGAATGAAAATGATGGGAATCCTATCAAGAAAGAAGAGGCATAAGCATTGCCTCTCGATCCACTCCATCTTCCCTAGCCTCCCCAACACACTCTTGATACGAAATAAACCTCCCGCCATAGAGAAGAGATCGAAAGTTTGGGTCCCCTCGATCACCCTCCCTCTCCCTTATGGTCGAGCTAAATTACATCCTCCCTCTCCCTTATAGTCAAGCTGAATTACATCCTCCATCTCCCTTATGGTTGAGCCTCCTTTTCAGTTGCCCTCTCCCCCTCCCCCCTACTCCCTCTCTATAAGAAAGCCTGCGGGAAGCGCGAAGAGCTAAGACACTAATATCGTGGCGAAGGTTAGACCTCATAAATTCAGCGAAGCTAAGGTTTCTTATGTATTATATCCTTTTGATCGAGTGAGAACTTATAAGGAAGGCCTTCATTGACCTTTGGAAAAAGCAGAATAAAAAAGCGCTAGGGAAGAGAGAAAGTTGCAGAAGTGCTTCTAGATCTCATGGAATAAGGCAGAATTTCTAACAAAACTTTCCACCTCTTGCTTGCATAGAAAAAAGAATTTTGGATATGAAATCCCAATTACATTACTGCAGGCCAAAATTTGATTTGAAAGAGCAAGCCAGAGAAAAGAAGCGTTGAGATAATACCTTCCATCCGAATCTCATCTACTGAAAAAGGGAGCCCCCTTGATTACCTGAAGAGATTTTTAGGCAGAATTGGCATAATTATTACCGTGAGGGTTGAGCTGCCAAAAGAGGTCCTCCTTTAGGCTGGAAGATATGATTTATGCAGTCCATAGAAAAAGAAAAAGAAGAAAGTATTCTGAAGCCAAATGCTCTTGGATGGGAAGTTGAATAGGGGGATAAATCCTTTTTTCTCCTTTATATTGAATGTAATCAATCATTTTGAGGTCATGAGAACAAAGAGTCATAGAGATGTGAGAAGTTTTTCTTTCGCTATCTACTGACCGTCCTCTTAGCAATGATATACTAGATTGGCACCCTAACTGGTACCTATATAGTTACTCCTTGTCAGTTGCTATATTTTTTCACCTTGAGGCTAAGAGGTTAAATCCTTCCACTCTCAACTGCCTTTGCTTATCTTACTAGCAGCTCTATCTATTGGTACCAGCCAGAGAACTCCCTCTTTGCGAGCTACTTACATTATCTAAACCCTCTACCGATAGATGCGCAAATTGCACTGGTCATTGTGTGTAATGCCCTCTAAGCTTGTCAGTGAATGGAGGGAACGGGGTGCTAGGTATTTTCTTTCTTCTGGCCGTAGGTGTGATCAATGCCGTTGAGCTTCGGTACTCTAAAATAGTAGTCGGAATTTGCTTCTGAGTGAGCTTCCTTCCTTATGCTCTGGCCTGACCTTCACGAATAGTTTTCTTTCAGCTACCAACTTCAAAGCTTGATCTCATCTCTCTTCTTTTGAAAGTTTAGTACTATTATTGTTGGCATG